>CAJHQP010002102.1:0-93834 GCA_905132765.1 Moricandia arvensis
GGGGAAAAAAAAAAGAAAAAAAAAAGAGGGGAAATTTCAATTTTTTTTTGGGGGGAAAAAAATTGAAAACATGGCGCTAACAATTATTGGATATGTTTTTGAAAGCTTTGGAATTATTTCCCCTAGTTGGGTGGAAAGATAAATAACCTCATAGATATGGTGATTTGCCTAAGCATGGCTTTGTGAAAAATTTTGCTTAGCAAATTCCCAATCACAACAGTGGCCTTCAAATCTCTTTAGCATCGGTCGCGAGTTTAGCTGAAAATCAATAACAAGCGCGTATACCTCCAAAAAATTGTGCACAAACTCGAGTATGTAGTATGGAATTGGCTTAAAAGATCTTTGAAGCTTATGAAGCAAGGTAAATTATCCACATTAATCATATATTTGAGGTGTCATGTTCTTCAAACTAATTACATTTGACTTTAGTACTTTCAGAAGTGATAATGATGGTGAGAGAGACAGTACATCTCGTCGAATCATTGTCATGACAGTTGAAAGAAAACTAATTTATATTTGACTGTGTGTTTGATTTTATTTATATATGGATTTCGTGCGCGCTCTTTTTATCCTTATCGGAGTTTATGTCCAATGAGGTTTTCCGAGTAAGGTTTTGAATGAGGCACACTTGTCTGGAGTCGATTACTTTTTCATTACATTAGCATTGATTACATAGCATTTTCTATGTTACTTCAAAAAACACTCCAAGCTGCGTTTACGGACAAGACACTCAAGCTCGATAAACTTAATAAACCTAACAGTAATATGAAATATTGAAACATACTCGCAAGGACCTGTGTAAGTCGGGTTGATTCATTCAAACATACCCACCAGCTCGTTTACAGCAAAACACTGTCAGAGCTTCATAACTTAATGATCATACAGCTGAGCCTTCATTGTTTATCATCATATTGTCTCATTCTTGTAGTACATGCAAGTTTGAGTCCCGCGGGCCGACCCGCAGGCATGTGCAAGTCGCGGTCGGAGATTGGTAGACTATCTTGGACCGCGTCCGCTGCGGACCTGTTACGCCAAGAACCGCATCAACCTAGTACCGCGGCGGGGCGGTCTGAGCGGCGTCGGTACACATACCAATTGCCATTACTAGAAGCTGGCAAGAAGATGCTTTTCGATGTCGATAATCTTCTTCTGACCTCGCAGCTCGCACTGGTGTTGATGCGATACATCAGACGAGCATCCGATCGACATCCCTATAGAAGAGTACGTAGGGAACGGCTGAAATTCAGAGCACTTAGACTTCAACACTCGACACCCGCTCTCCTCCAACTCGGTACTGTGTGTTACATCGGACTCGTGATGGCGTCACCACATGAAACATTGAACTCGACATCAGACGGACGACACACGTTCGATCGACAGCAAGCAGACGAGACGATCGACACATGCCATGTTAAGCTAAATGCACACGCGCTCATCAAAAGGCCAACAGTGACCACCGATCAGCAGGATGTCGATATGCACCTAGAACACGGCAATGTGATTTGAGCTGAACCTCTTTCATGTACAATATCTGATCGACGGTACACACCATATATCGAGAGACACCAGAGCTGACGAATATGAATCTGCCCGGACAAGCTATGCAGCGAATAGAAAGAAGTCACAGAAGAGAGTGAGATCCAGAGAACCACTACTGTCCTAAACACCTCAGGAGAGAAGCTAACAAGCTGAACTTGGCTGAGATTTCAAAGAGAGTGAAGAGCTGCCTAAGGATATCGATGTCTTTTGAGATGCATAATACAGTATACACTTGGTGATTTGCTTCAGAGAGAGTAAGGAGACAGTGTAAGGATATTGAGTTGCTTTTTAATATGTGGTCAGTCGTATACTCAAGAAGCAGACTGAAAGGAGTGAACGAAGATCCTGGGAAGTTTGGCTTGACTCCCTGTTGGTATAGCATGACACAATTTCCATTACGCCTTTGTGATACTGGATCTGCAGTCATCATTACATGGCCAATGGTGCGCATCGATCAGAATTAGTTGAGTAGAGGATAGGTGTGAAATTGAACTTTTTCTTGTGGCATTTCATGTTATTGGCGAGGCAAGATCAGGTCGAGAATCTTCTCTATCTTTGGTGAAGAGCCTTTATGCATACAGTGAGGGTGAAGTTTGTGATCTCAAGAAGAATACGTGGCCGCCTTACTATGTTGCATGAAATGTACTCTACAGATCATGATGGGAAAGACGCAAAAGTGCGAGGTTTTCATGATCGAGCCGTCTGAAGATCCATCACCTGCATCTGATTCAAAGCGCTACACAGAACCAGCATCACTGTCGATCGATCACGTTGCCTAATAGCGTCGATCGACACTCTTCAGATTTAAGAGACAAATCCTGTGATTGAAAAGCTACGTCTGGATTAGCTCAGGAACAGAAAAAGAAAAATAAAGGTAGATACAGATTTCTTGCCACCTTTGGTTCCTTCACGATGTTATGAGGAAGTCTTGAGTATATGATTTGCTGTAAAGGAGGATGCATCCTTTTTCAAGTCTATGGTGCTATGTGATCGAGAGATGAAAGACAAAAAGGAAGCTTTTGCAAGAGCTTTTGCTCAACATCATCATATAGAATCGAGATAGAGGGATCGACTGAGAGCTGTTATGGAGAAATTATCCTCTCATCCAGAATGAAGTCAGAATTCCGAAATATCGAGCTAAGACTATAACCAAGCGCTAAGTGGGAGGCAACCCACTGTTTAGTAAATTTTATTTAGGTTTTACTTCTATACTACTATTTATTTTGAGTTGTTATTTATTATTACACACTATTTGAGTCCACCATCGATCGACATCAATAGAGGCACATCGGTCGACGTTGGATCGCGATCATCGATCGACCACACATGCCTACCATCGATCGACACCTCTTGTAGAGAGAGGGTAATCGATTTATATTTAAGCTATTTTTCTTATGATTTAAGTTCTCTGAACCAATTCGGGACAGATTTCACTGGGACAATATAATTAAGTCTGGGGAGGTTCGTTAATGCTATTTTAATTGTTTTTTGAGTTTTATTTACTATCTATATAAGTTTTTCAAAAAAGTTTTATTGAGTCAAGAAGAGGATCATGATCAAGATTTATTATTGACTAACCACACTTAGCACAATCTTAGAAGGTTATTTGCAGAGGTTACTAGAGATACCAAAGTGGATCATCATGCCACTATATCACACTGGCATAGAAAGTTTGAAGAACCGAAGCTGATTTCCAACACTAATCATGAAATTATTTGCTTGCTTTGGGATTTGGTATACACTGGATCGAATTCCTTCTGCAAGTCTGGAAGGTAAAAGTATGTGTGCTTCTGATTCCCCTCTCTCTCCCCTGAGATAAAAATGATCGAACATGATTTCGTGCTACCAACATTAAGCTGATCTCATATGATTCTAGAAGAGATAAAGTGAAAAATAAGTGAAGCATGAGTCTGTCGCAAATAAACATGAGAGCTTATTCATGGAAGTCTATGCCAATATCTTAGTGCATGAAATAAAATGAAATGACTACCTAAAACAGAGACATGACTGAGACAGAGTCATAAGAGAGCGAGGAAAAGAATCAGGAAGACTACATGTGTGTCAGATACTGTGCAGAGGTAAGATTCACGTATATCTTGATCGCATACTCAAGTACAAGCCTGGCACTTTTAATTTATGCAAAGAGAGATGAAATCGAAGTAGGCAGAGCGAGTCAGACTAGATATTGCGCTAAGTTATGCTAGAATGGAATTGCGTTGCTATATATACTAGGATATGGTATAGATAAGATTCTCTGTGATATGACTTGATAGGGCATGTACGTTGCAACAAGGTAGGCGACATCATACTTCAGACATATCATTATGTGAGTCTTCTCTTTTTAAAATCTCTGTTCATATGCTTGTTTGCATGGGCAGACACAAAAGGTTAAGTCTGAGGAGTTGATCATGACCTGATATTTACAACTATTTTGCATATGATATCAGCACCTATGTAGAGTCTATATGATATGTGTTGTCGGAGTATGTTTTGAGCAGTACTTCAGGTTCAAGTACCTTCTGGAGAACTTGCTGAGTGTTTGGAGCTCTTTAGAGCATGCAGAAGCTGCGCAGATTGCGTTAGCATGTTTAGCTATGGATGGAAGTTGCTCACGTGAGATCGAGATCATATTTTGGACATAAGATCATAGCTTTGAGTGACATGTCTTATGCCAGACGTTGGGGTCCATCGCCCACTGGTTGAGATCCTAAGTTTATGCTCCACTTACTGAAGCGTCTGATATTTCTGCTCGCGACCGAGGAACCGCTGTCAAGTAAGAAGCAATGAGCTGCCTCGGTCGCACGCAAAAGCTTCCGCTCTCGACCTCGATGCGTCGATCCACCAGTAGCACAGGCCGGCTTAATGTTTTATGGCGACAAAATCAGATTTCATGGCAAGTTCACATCTTATACCTTTCACGAGTTAGACCTAATCTTATATAGTCTTTTCTAAGTCACTGTTGAACGCATAACAAAAATTATATTTTATTCATTGTCTTAAGTCTTCGAGCGAAGACTCAATTCCTTTCTTATGAGACTTTGTAGAACATCCTTGCGTTGTATATTGATTATATAGTATCATATTATTATCAGAATCTAGGATTTGTGTTATTGCTGTCCATGTCTGAGTATACATCTTCGTTAGTTTAGCGGATTTCATGATTCTAATGTCAACTGATAGTCATAAGAGATTGTTAGGCGTATCATATACGATCTCTACACACAGGATGCTTGTATAACTAGCATCTAGAGTAGTGAGATAGCACGAGAGTGACTGATGGTGCTGAAGACCTAGAATCAGTAGGACAATTGCGAGCATGAGAACTGCACATAAGTTAACGGACACGAGCCTGTGTGATTAGATATCTAGTGCATACAAGAGTGCTAGCTCGAGATTTAGTTGAGACTATTATCAATATGTGTGTTAATGCTGTGTGAGCGAGTAGTACTGCATCATACCCAACACTCGTATCGATCTAACGCTCGAGTCTTGTCTTGCATGCGAGAGCTGGAACATAGAACTTAAGGCATCTGAAATTAGTATATGCATGTGAGAAGCTGATACTTGCCTGATTGAATCTGATGTTTACTAGATTGATCTATCAAATCCACTTAGCATCCTGATTGTGTTTTAGAATCTATTGATTGATAAAAACTCCGCTAAACTAGCTATGTGCATCTTATTGTTATCACACAAATCACATGCTGTACTTGTGTCTATATTACTTCTTAATAAACTGGTTGCCTGAACTTGAATGCTACAACATTACTATAGTGCTATTAGTGTGCCCACGCTCCTATGATTCGACCATAAGTCTACAATGACGATCTATTTGAGAGAGTAAATTAGCTATAGGTTAATTTGAGAGTGTATTAATATAGAGCTTCATCAGGTACTCATTACATCTCATTCTAGACGCCACCCGAGTCTCGGGTCTCATATCATCACATGCTTTCACTATTCTCGATTACTTACTGCTGCTACCCATTCTTATTCACATCTCTTATCTAACTCCATAACGCTTCTAACTCATATCATTAGACTCCACTCGTTCTCGGTGTCACATACGATTACACTTCACATCCATTACTCATACACACACATTCCACATTCATTCACATCTGATACCAATTGTAACATCCACTACTAACCTAGGCAGTGCACTTCTTTTCTAGCACCTAGATTTCATCAACATTCATCTCAAGCATCAAGAGCAACCAATCACACAAGCAAGCAATACAATATTGTCATCACATAAACACGAGGCCAATCCATTAAGTCCTTTAAACAGAGAGGTTCTTATGCCATCGTGATCCATTTCATCTAACAACTCTAACATCCATTATGAACTATCAACCTAACTTTCAAATAGAGTCTATCCAAACTTATTTCCTCATCACCAATATAAAGATCATGGAAGAAATTGGGGTTGAATCACCTCACCTTGGAATATATCTGATAGATCTGGAGATCTGGATATGCAAACGAGACATATGGATCAGTGAGAATCCAAAAGCTCTGATATGCAACCTCACGGCCACCACCATCACTTGCGTGGCTCACGACAAGGGGAAAGAAAGGGAGACGGCGAGGGGGAGAGAGAGAGGAGACATCCGTCGAGATGAGATCCTTCAAGACTTTCCCATTCAACATCTGCATCAACAGTTGACTCAGTTGCTTTGGTGAACAGCTCCACCTGAAGTCACAACTTCCGGTTCTGACGCAGATTTTGTTGTTTCTCCCAACATAGTCTGATTTGTTAGCTCCTTGTATCATGCTGTTTTACCTCGCAAATCTTTAAATCCTTGTAGGCCTTTATCTTCCAGTAAATATCAAATTCCTGCTTATAACACACTTTTATCTTTAAGAAGCCAAACTTTGTATCCGTTCACACGTGATGGGATAACTGACAAAGATTTCATTTCTAGCTCTGACCTGAGCTTTCCTTGATCTGCTATGAACGTAAACCACTTGATCCAGATCATTCTCAGGTGCAGATAACCGGGTTCTTACCCAACCAAAGTTCCTCAAGAATGTTCTCATAAATAGCAGAAGATGGACTCATGTTTGTCACATACATTAACGTAGACACCACTTCGGCACAAAATTGTTCCTCTAGACCCAAATCAACCAGAAAACATCTTAGCTTCTCCATTAGAGTCTTATTCAGATGTTCAACTACACCCATTCTATTCTGGTGTATATGCGCAAGTCATGTGTCTCTTGATTCTATGTTGTTTTGCAAAATTTGTCAAACTCTGAGTTACATAGTTCAAGTTCATTGTATGTCCTAAGACAACTCACATTCTTCTTGACTTGATTCATCCACCCAACTTCTCCCATTCACAGAATTTGCTAAAGTCTTCTCCATTGGAAGCTAAGAAATATACCCACACCTTCCTTGTGTAATCATCGATAATAGATAGGAAATATTATTTCTTTATAGACTTGGCGTAACATTGGAGATCCCATGAATTAGTATGTACATACTTAAGAGCTTCTAATATATCATGCTTCCCAATGTTGAAGCTTAATCTCTTATACTTCCCCATCATATAACTCTCACAGAAATACAAAACTCCAATCCTCATTTTTATCAATCACCCCTTTCCGGGCCAGAAACTGTAAATTCTTCATACTCATGTGCCCAAGACGTCTAGCACAAAATTGTCTCATCCATAGATGGTTTCTTTCTTGACATTGCTCTTTACTCACCTGACACAGTTTCAAACATCTAACATGTACAAAGACCCAGACAGGTTCCCTGAAGAGCTAGTTTACCATGCTTATAAAACCTAGTCTTCCCATGTCACTACTATGCACAAAGCCTAATACATCCAATGTTCCAGTAATATCAAGTTCCTTCTTAAATTTCAGAATAGACCTGACATTCGTGAGTTTCTGACATAACCACATAATTTTGATGTCGATTATACCAATCCCGTTGACACTCCAACCACACAACCATTACCAAGAAGTACTTACCCTGAAGTCAGCTCTTGAAACATGTGAAACCAATCCCTCCTACACGTCATGTGGTAGGAACATCCATAATCAATCACCCACTTATCATAATGCCACTTATCTCTACTACCGACAATGCATCATCCCCTGATTCACGATCTATCACAATGGCTGCTTCAGCTTTGTCTTCTCCTCTCGATACTTATTCTTGTATGCATAACACTCCCCTTGGTGTGTCCAGCTTATTGCAGAACCAGAAAGTTATCCTAGACCTTGAGCTCGATCTAGACTTCCTTATAATTCCCCACATGATCTTTCTTCTCAGTCCTTCCTTTAACATAATATCCTTCACCATTATCATGTGAAGCCATACAGTCTTGAGATCCTAATCTTTAGACCTTTCTTCACTTGTGACCTCTTCCAACGACAAAGTATCATTGCGTACTTAAGTGTTTCTCTTGAGAGAGTTAAACTCATGAAGGAAGCAAATTCAGGAGCAGAATCGCTTGTACTCTCCTCTGACACCAGTTACATTCACGTTGACAGGTAAGAGAAATCTTCAAGAAGTCCTCAATAATTCTTATCCATACTCCGAGTATCAACCCATGCTTGAAGTAATACAAATTTGATCTGCAAGTGAATTCTATTTGGTAGTCTTTGAAAATATATAAACTCTCCAGTGTAGTCCATATAAGAAGCTGTTGACATACACAACTCGATCTTCCGTAACACATGATCTCCAACACTGTGAATGATCATGATTCATTGCCTTCTCTGATCTTTCAAGCCTTTTGACTTCCTCTTTCACCCAATCGCTCCTGTAAACATCTTCGTCTTCATCCTTTGAGTCGCTGACATAGAAGGTGAAGTAGACCTCTCTAACACATCCATTAAACTAGGACAGACAGATGCGCTAGCATCCTTATTCTTCCACAATGAGAAGTCACCCTTCCATTAAACTGCTCCACTTTAACTTCTTGCAGTCAACCATTGACAACGACACCAACCAAAGCTCTGATACCACTTTGTTGAAACCACATGGCAAAAAACAGTTTGACCCAAGAACCATAATTAAACACACAAACTCGTTGATACACTCTTTGACGAACTCGACGACGTAAGTAAGAAGAATGAGTTTGTAGAATTATGGAGATCATAATAAGAATGCGTAAAGATAGACGATAGACACAAGTATTTTTTTACCCAGGTTTCACTAGACATGGCTACGTTCGTGGGGGCCTGGTAAGGAAGTAATTCACTATTAAGACAAAAATTTTAGCACCTCCTCTCTCTCAGCTTACAAATCGCTTACTTGCATATTTATAAGAGAACACAAGCTCCTCTTACATAATAGCGAGTTTATTAGGTTAACCTAGTTAACTAGGGCATTCGCTCCTTTCCATAAATCTATTAGGAATATTTCCAAATACTTGCAACTTTCATAACTCCATGAATTAATCTTTCTAGGATCTTGTAAACTTTCATAACTCCATAAAAGTGATATTGCTTTTCCTAATATGAAGTCCTTATCTTGGTTTTAGTTATTCAATCTTATATGAGTTTCTATCACCCATTATGATGAAATCTCTGACAGATTACTTGACGTAGTCCCTGATGAAGCCCAATAATTATTGATGTTGCCATAATAAAGAAAGGAAACATGATTGTCAATTACGGGACAAGAAAAGCCATTCAGATGCACTTTTTGCACAAAGAAATCTGATGGTAAACTGAAAGTGAATGTGATCGGAGTCCCAATCGTTAGCTTCATTTACACACACTTGCGTAGCTTTCTACACCACACGCGTAGCTTCTAATACGGTCGAGATCAATCGTTACATAATATTACACTAGACTCATATTTTATTACAATATTTGGTGTATAGATTCTAACACCAAACAAGAATGATTATTTAGCTGAAAAGACAAACCGAAGAAGACTCAAAATTTCATAACATTAACTAGTTTTACGGAAAACAGAAGGAAGAAAAGCAATCCATAAAAATTAATTTTCATAAAGGCACTTTTACCATTTATTCACAAACTTCATAGGTTTTCCATCCCCCTCGAAAGTAAACTCCATCATTTTTAGCAATCCATGAGAGTATTCCTTTATCACATGGAGTTTTTGTAAAGTCTGCTTTCACTTGCAATACTAAATTGAGCTGATCCAAATCCTTTATTCAACACACATATCCAAGATTTTTCTTTACCCCACCGGCGTTATATCTGAATCTCCTTATTATATTTTAAAATCCCGCGTTGAATCGTAGGATATGGACAATGATATCTCAAATCCTGACCAGAAGCGAGGTTGTTCCGAATTTCTACCATTTGACGGTTGCAATCTTTTGCTACCGGTACCGCCTTCACCCAATCTAATATACATAGCAGTAACTGACACAAAAAATATGAAATTATTCATTTTTCTTTTGTACTAAAAAAATATTTTGAATTAGTGTGAATATAAAAACATCAGAGTGTAGTAGTATTTAAACACAAAAAAGTAGCATCACAAACGTATTTTTCGTTTAATTATAAAATAAATTTCATGGCTTTGTCTAAATTTAGGCAAAAACATAAACCAATTACTTCTATGGCCAAAAAGAATCCAATGTCGAAAAACAAGGTTGGCCATTAAAATCAAACAATATAAATTACAGAAAATTACATATTTATTTATCAGTTAGTTACACGCTTAAAACAAATAACCCAATTGAAATTTATTACAAAATTTACATCGATACTATTAAAACAAAATTAATATTTATCTACTTGCAAAAAGTATATGTTATACCATTAACATTTATTTAATTTTTTATTTTTATTTTACCACTAACTTAGTTATTATTAAATATATACTATATATAATCAATTATTTTAATATTTTCAAAATAAGATATCTAAAAATATATTCTTAAAATATTTATATTCATGTTAATTTTAATTTATTATATATATTTTTAAAAACAAATGTTTTTTTCTAAAAAAGATACATATGTATAAGATTTCTAATTTTTTAGTAAGTAAGTCTATGAATAAAAATTTATCTCGTGCTTTAAAGTGTGAGTCAAAATATAATAATAAACATTATTATTATTAGATATATAATAAAATATATAACAAAATAATAATTAATAAATATGAATGATAAAATAAAATTAAAATTTTTATAATAAACCAGAAACAAAACATCGAAAAATTGTAATAACTTGTGAACAATAAAAATAAACTTAATAAAATAAATAAATTATATTTATTTTAAGCACAAATCACTGAATTGTAATAACCGTATACGAATGCTTGATGCTCAAATCTATTTCTATTTTAGTATGCATTCTCTCAAATATTGATCAATTACTCTTACAACAAAATGATTAACTAGTTTTATTTAAATTTGTGTGGCTGACTTTTGAAATTTAGAGAATCACATTCATAATATATCATTCATGTAAACATTCATAAATTAGAATACTTTAAATATATAATTCAAGTCTAATTGTATTACATAATGAGTTATTCATAGGTTCAACCGGTAGTTGGGTTCTCAGGTTTTAGCATTTTTTTTGTGGGTTTTATAAAATTTTTGTATAACGAATTTAAAAAAAAAACAGATTACATATAAAATCATCGTTTTGTCGGGTTAACTACGGGTCCAATCGTATTTCAAAACACTAAAAGTAACACTTTGGAGGTGTTATTGGTTTGTATATTTTAATGGATTTGAAAATCTAAACCAAATCAAGTGTTATTGGTTTTATAATTTTAAAATCTGTATGCAAATCTAGTGTTATTGGTTACATGATTTTAAAATAGATTTTGAAATCAAGTGTTATTCAATAAGAAAGATTTATTTAAGGATTTGATTGAAACTATGTTTCAATGGATTTGCAAGTGTTTTTTTGCTCAAAATACAAAGGAACAAATACCAAGTTGAAGCTCGTTATTTTGCTTGGATTTGTAATATTGTGTTTTTCGAATTTTATAAGCATATCTTGTTCACGAAGACATGAACGACACCACGTAGGTTCTTTTCCATCCAACTTCCATGACTTCCTGAATAGCAGGATAAAAGCTGTACGTAGAATTACATGTCAAATAAAGCTGCTCACCATTTAAAAAAAAAACTTTTTCTGCTGCCTTTGTTAACTTCAGTAATGCTTAATTTTCATCTTCCTGAGAATCTGAAATGAGCTAATCAACAACTCTCTGCATTGTAAAAAAAAAAAAATCTCCCAGATAAAATACAGAAAAGAGAATAAACGCGCTCAAAGAATAAAGACTTCAATGTTACTGTGTCATTTGACTAATTAACTTTGTCAAAGTCATCTGATTCATCTCTGCTCAAATGTGTGTTGCTATGCTAGAACTGGGATGCACTTCTAGCACATAATCGCCAACCTCAAGCTCTTCATAATAAGGAAGAAACACAAACCACATAAGAAAGAGATCATACACAACAACAAAATAGGAACATAAGAGAATTCAAAAACAGCTAATCAACTACACTAGCACAACTACAAACACTATTATATGAAAAGACATATTTGGCAAAAAAAAAAATTGAGGATTGCTTGCATCTTTACAAGTCGGTCTCATCTCTTGTAAATCCATTTGGTTGATTTCTAATAATCTATTTATATGATTTTGAAATCTATCTGAAAATCTATTTATTTGATTTTAAATCAATGGATTTATCAAAAATTTCCAAATCTATTAAAATTTCCAAATCCATTAAAATTTCCAAATCCATTAAAATACTAGAACCAATAACTTCTACTTTATGTGTAACATTTATATATAGATACAATTTATATCATATAAATTTGATTTGTTTCGAAATAATCTTGTGCTTTGAAAACACGAATCAAAATCTAGTATTTCTTATTAAAACGAAAATATTCTATTTCATACTAAAAGTATAACATACGGAGACACGTGTCCTCATCTAAATTTTTCATTTCTTTAACAATTACTATAAAAATTTCCTAACCCAAAAGTAAAACATAGTGAAAAATTTCATGTGCCCTTATTAAATCTGATTTTGCATCCAGCACTAACCACAATTAAACCAAGCTACCCCTCTACACTCATTATTTATACTTTCAAAAACATTTATACTTTATACTTACTAACCATTTCTGTCTGGTGAACTCTTAATATTAACCAACCATAGACCTAAACTTAAATTAAATACACCAAACCGCCAAATATGTATTTTCCAGCGAAAATCACAAAATCATGTTTTTTCGTCAAAACCGTAAAATTGAACTTTCCAGCAAAACAAACAAAATTATGTTTTCCCACCAAAACTATAAAATCATGTTCATGTTTTCTCTTCAAAACAAAAAAAAGTAATGTTTTTCCACCAAATCAAAAAAATCTAGTTTCTCAAATATTACTTGTAGAAATATTCACCCTCATGAAGCAAAATCTCAAATATATTACTTATAGAATTTTTTTTAGTGGATTATATAAAGCTTTTTGACCAAAAGTGATTATATAAAGCTCACACTGGTTTTTATTATGAATTTTGTTTTTATTATATTTTTATGATATAATATAATGGTCTCTATTTTTATTTGTTTTACAGCCCCCAAAATTTGAAGATTGGTTCTGCAGACAAAGACAAAGATATAAAAGAAAAACAAATTGCAAATATTTTTATATTCAAAAACAAAACAGACCGCAACGTAAGTCTTATTGTTTTTTGATAAAATGAAAAAAGTTGTTTCACTTTTTTCGTCGGAAAACGCAAGTAATATGAATAGTTTTTTCTCAAGGAGAATTGGATGCTTCCTCTACCAATCTCCTCAGGGCCGTTACCACCGAACTCTAGCTGTTGTTTGTTGTCGTGTTGATGAATGGGGCCTTCATTTTAAGCCCATTAGACTAAAATAAGTGAATGGGTATATATGGGTGGCCCTATATAAAGTTTTGCCGGGTTGAACGGAATATCTACTTCTCTCTCTCCGGGCCAGATAATGGCGATGCTTCAAGCGGCTTCCTTAAATCTCCGACATTTCTGTCTCCTCTTCTTTGTGTCCGAAGGCTTTTAGTCAAACCACCACCTCACTTCGTCGGGTCCTCAGGCAAATAATGTTTTAATACACTTTTTTTTTTTGTCTGTGTCCAAAGCGAACATTTTTTCATTCTTCGAATGTTTTGTTTTCAAGTTCAAAAGCTTTATTTTTCGAAAAGGGTTGGTCGAAACTACTACATAAGAGATGATGATGATGATGTATTTGGAGTCAAGAAGCTTCCTTTTTTTCTCTTTAAGTTAATTTCTTTCCTTGATCATCAAATACAGAGCAATACCACAAAGGTTGTGAAAGAGAAGGAGTGTCTCAGTGATTCTCTAGCTGCCTGGAGGTCAAGGGAAGAGAATGAAAGTAAAAGCTCTTGGTTTTCTGTTACAAGTTTCAAACTTTATGTTTGAAGTTTCTTCAATTTTGAGTGTTGTTGTTAATGTGAATGTGAGAATAGATGACTATGCCAAAACAGTATCTACCACTCCTTGGTCAGCCAATTGGTTTGTAACAGGTGTCAATCAATCAAATACTCTACTTTAATAATAGTTGTGAGCCATCTGAGAGTTTGTTGATAGATTAAGTCTTATTTTGCTGTTTTTTTCCATCTACAACTTGTAAAAGGTATCTACTTTTTTTGCTTTGTAGTTCTTGATTTTTTTATGCTTCTTTGCAGCTTTTTCAGGTATGCCTCAAGTGAAGGAAGTTGTAGTTGTTTGTGATCCTTTTTTCAGAGATATTTTTTTGAAGGTTTAGTAGTCTCTCTTTCATTTAGTTATGGTTTCTCAAAAGATTTCACTGAGCATTTTGTTTTGTGTGGTCGGTCTTGAGTTCACTCTTCCTGGTAAAGAAAGACAAGACTCTGTTCACAGTGGACTCCAGGTTTCTACCTGAAGAAAATGGTATTCATTGATGTGAACTCTGAGCTTGTTTGTATCCACGACTCAGCCAGGCCTTTGGTGGACACTGAAGATGTTGACAAGGTAGATTTCGTAGTAAAAGATTAGGGAGAAAAAAAGAAACAAACTTTCTGTAAGTTCCTTCTTGTCATGGGGTTTTGTTTGTTTAAGGTACTTCAAGATGGTTGGGCGGTTTGGAGGCAGCCGTACTTGGTGTTCCAGCAAAAGCTACAATCAAAGAGGTACGTACACACATTCTTCAGGCAGTTAGTTAGTGTTCATCATCTTTTGTTTTCTGGTATAATAGACTTGTGTTCATTGCGATATGCAGCTCACTTCTGATTCACTTGTGGTGAAAAACTCTCGACAGAAAAGCCCTTTGGGAAATGCAGACACCACAGGTTTCACTTGAGATAAATGTTTTGTTTGTTTCAAACCCACTTCAATGTATGATTTCTCTTTAATAGGTGATCAGACCTGAGCTGTTGAAGAGAGGATTTGAGCTTGTGAAAAGTTTTTGCTTGTCTTTTTATTTTCTAGTTTACAGCACCTGATGATCTACTGCTTGCTGAGAGAAATATTGAGCATGGGTTCATGAGGTATCATTACAAGTATATTTTTAATATCAATTTTTGTGACATGAAAATGTTCATAAAGCTATATGATATTTCATATTGTGAATACTTTTTTTTTGTTTTTATTTGTGTAGGATGAAGTGCGGCTTGGTACTTTGATTTTTTTCTTTCAAACAGTGTATACAAAAGATTTTGATTCGGTTTCAGTTTGGATCATTTGTTCATTGGTTATTTAATTTTATTTGTAGACAATATTAATGTTATGCTTCATGGTTAAAAGTAAAATCTGAACACACAAAAATATTAAATCAAAGAGAGAAGACAGTTTGTTTTATTATCACTAATATTTATGATTAGAAAGCACAACAATAATACAAAGCATGTTTTATGTTTTCATGTATTGTATCTACAATTTTGCTGGTGGCGGGCATGCGGGAGGACAAATTATTGGGATTGGGAACTGTTCCACCTGAGACATCTGCTTCCTGGTTTGGTGACGGAGAAATTGGCTCGGGTGGGAACTGGATCGGTTTAGACTCAAACTGAAGAGACTCGGTTCTAGCATGAGCAAAACCAGATGCAAGAAGCAGTGTAACCACCATAGTTACTGCAAAGAACTTCATGATCTTGATCATCTTTGTGTTGTGATTGAGAAATGTTTTAGCCATTGTTTGCTTATTTATATTGTTGTGAAATTAATGACCGAGAAAAGGAACTGGGAATTATAATGAAGAGGATAAATCAACATAACTTATAATACTAGTTGAGAGAAAGGAAAATAGATATATTAGTTGACTATGTGTCTTGAGTTTAAGGAACGTAAGCCAAATGGCATATTGACCAAAAAAACAAAATATACAACATATTAATGTCTATTGATTTTTTAGGAGAGTAAAGCCCAAATGGCATATTGACCAAAAACGAAATATATAGAACATTGCCATTTGGCCAAATTCAAAATATATAGAATATTAATGTGTATAGATTTTTAGAGGAGCAAGCCAAATGGCATATTGACCAAAAGCAGAATACGTATATAATAGCATATTAATGTGTATTGGTTATTTTAGCAAAGTAATCTAAATGGCCATATATTGACCAAAAACATAATAATACGTAGCACCTTCGACGTCTGTACCCAGGGGTGTCAAAATGAGTTAGAACTCATGAGCTGGCTCAGCTCAGCTTATTTTTTACGAGTACGATCTCTACTTTTAAGGCTCATTTAATAAATGAGTTTATTGATCGAGCTAAAATTAGATCATGAGTTATATGAACGAGCTTTAATGAACACGAGCCAACTCATGAGCTTAATCATTTTTATATTTACGATTATATATATATATATATATATGTTATTCTTATGTGAAAAAAAATTATATATTAATCATATTTATATTTTTAAAATTAAAATGTAAAACCTACATAAATAATATAGAAATTAATTTTTAAAAAATATATCTATAACTTTTTAGAAGAAAGAAAATAGAAATTGTTTAAAAAAACAAAATAGAAATTATCTAACTCTTCTATATAAATTCACATTACCCTATCATATTTCTCACCACTTTCTTGATCCTAAATTTATAAATGTTTTATTTTATTCTTATGATTTAGACAGATGAAGACTTTGAAGATTAATTGTCTCAAAACTCTCACGAGGAATAGAAATTTTGGGTCATTAGTTTAGCTTAATTTATTTTTAAATGTTGGTTTTATTTAATATTTAATATTAATGTTTTTGGAATTTTAATATTTAAATTTGAATAATATTATAGAAGTTATTTAAATATTTTTATATTTTTTTAATATTAGATCGTGAGTTAGCTCATTTAACTCATGATCTAAATGATCTGAGTTCGAGTTTACATATTAAAGCTCATATTATAAATGAGCTGAGCTGAGTTAGCTCATGAAAGATCCGAGCTCACCGTGAGCTGAGCTGAGTTGAGCGAGTTAGCTCATTTTGACACCCCTATCTGTACCACTACTATACTTAACAGGTGTCCAAACAAACATGTATCCCCTATATATTAATTGAGGATCTTTTAAAAAGATGTAACCTCAAGTTTATACTAATTAAAAAATAACTCAATCCTATGTGGCACTTGTGTATGCCTTCTAAATCCTATTTCAAAGAATTCTAGAGCACTTTATATAAACTATAATCTAAAAATTATACTCTTTAGCAAAATAATATTTGTAGGCTATAGTTGGTCGCATATTTTTATTGTTTCTCAGACTTTCCTTATATAAAACCTACGGAATTTTCTAATGTGGTTAAAATATATATAGTAATTAATGATTTAAATAATAAATTTTGATAACAATATGTATTTTTTTATCATTTGTGTTTATTTCTTTATTATTAAACAAATTACATAATTACATTAATCATATAATAAAAATCTAGATTTTTTTTATATGTTGTATTTTGAATTTTTAATAAATATTTCAGATACAATGAATATCAAAATCTAAGATTAAACCAGTTTTATTAATTATCAATTCAATTTCTTAATAGATCGACAACACATAGTTCTCAATGCTCAATTACTTAATTATAAACAAAAATGGATCAATGGGGATGATGGTCGAATTAGATGGATGATGAATCTAGGTTCGAGTTTCAACGATAAAAGAACGGAAGAAAAATGAGTACGAGAAAAAAATGATTTTCATTGGTTGAGATAGTAATGGTAATTTTGATATTCATCATTTACTTTAAGAATATGAAAATAAATAAATAAAATATGGTAAAACAAGTAAAAGTATTGTAAATTAAATTTTATCATTAAAACATTTGAGCATTTCATCCCTATATTTGCTGGGAAGAAATATACAGCCCTTATAAACAAGATTTTAATGTCTGAGTTGAAATTAATTACCATCACAGCTAATGAACTTCAACTCCCTTTTTCTTGGCATATGTACTATACCCTTGTGCGTGCGCATTAATTTAAAGAGATCCCAAATTTTTTTACTAATCTAATAATCACCATACAATATTTCCGTATTTTTTCCGTAACTTGCAACATAATAGAAACTAGGATAAGACCTGCGCTTGCGCAGAGTGAAATATTTATTAAAAAATTATATTTTTATACTGTAAATCTAATTATTTTTGTAGATCTTTACGGATCTGATTTGGTTTGGTTCGGATTAATTCTTATGTAGTTTAATTTTTTCAAAAAAAATTTAAAATCGATTGTTGCTATGATATATAGTTATGAAACTATGTGACAAACGTTATATATTAGTCTCACATAAATTATTTCTTCATATGATCTTACATTCATTGTATCTTAATATAAAAAAAAATTTAAACCTTAATCATAAATATTAATGTGAGATATTTAACAATTTTAGTAATTTACACTTGTTTTGAAAAATTCAAAATACAACATATAAAAAAAAATTAGATTTTTATTATATGATTAATGTAATTATGTAATTTGTTTTAATAATAAAGAAATAAAAAATGATAAAAAATACATATTGTTATCAAATCTTTATTATTTAAAATCATTAATTACTATATATATTTTAACCCACATTAAGAAATTCTGTAGGTTTTATTTAAAGAAGTCTGAGAAAACAATAAAAATATGCGATCAACTATAGCCTACAAATATTATTTTGCTAGAGAGTATAATTTATAGACTATTATTGTTGCTATAACATAATTTTTAGGATAGACATTCGCCTTGCGCATGGTAAAATATTTATTAAAAAATTTATATTTTTATACTGTAAATCTGATTATTTTGCAGATCTTTACGGATCTGATTTGGTTTGGTCGGATCGAATCTTTACGGGGTCTGGTTCGGTGTTGATTCTTATGTACTTTATTTTTTCAAAAAAAAATTAAAAGCGATTGTTTCTATTGATATATAGTTATGAAACTATGTGACAAACGTTATATATTAGTCTCACATAAAATTATTTCTTCATATGATCTTATATTCATTGTATCTTAATATAAAAAAAAAAATTTACAGTATAAAAAATATAAAATTTTAATAAATATTTCACCATGCGCAAGGCGCAGGTCTTATCCTACTAATTAATTATATGTCCATCTATGTGTTCTGTATATGCAAGTTTTATGATATTGTACAGTGATGTTTAGCTTCATGGTCAAAGAAAGACCAAGACTCTTTCACAATGAATTCCAGGATCCGGATATGTGTTTTATAGAATATATTAAATTTTTAATTTTAATAATAATTATATTTGATATATTAGTATTTATACATCAAAATAAATTTTATAATATTATATTTTAATTTTACTAATTTTTGTGTCATATATGTTCATAAAATTATATAAATATTAATTTATGTATTATTTTTTAGAATTTTTGTATTTTTAAAAAATTATTTTTACGGATCAGGATCCGGATATCGGCGGGTATCACAATATCTAAACAGATATTCGAAGTCTGGATACCAAGAAGACGCAGATTCCGGATCCAGATACTAAAATCACGGATTCCACAAATCTGGATTTGGATATCTAAAAATACCTTGAATATCTGATCGGGGAATCCAGATCGAGATCTAAAATCACAGAGTGTTCTTTTTCTTATTTTATTATATTCTTGATTATTTTTTTGAAAATATTAAAATTTAGAAATAAATAATATAGTAGATAAAATATCAAATAAAAATCGATTAAAAACACAAATGGCCAAAATGGAGTCTCATATTCTATTACACTATTTTGGTGTATATATCTTCTAATACCAAACTGGAATGATAGTTCAGCTGAAAAGACAAACAAAGAGAACTCAAATTTCACCAAACAATAATTAGTTTAACCGGTTACAAAAAAAAAAAAAACCGAAGGAAGAAAAACGCTATTGCTTATGGTCCACTCATTATTACCCATTTACTGACAAACTTTGTAGGTTTCCCATTTCCTTGGAAGTAAACTCCATCACTTTTAGCAATCCATAAGAGTAATTCTTTATTACATGGAGGTTTTGAAAAGTTTGCTTTCACTGTAATACTAAATTGAACCGATGAAAATCTTTTATTCAGCACACATATCCAAAAAATTTCTTTGCCCCCATCAGCGTTATATCTGAAGCTCTCGTTATATTTTATAACCCCACGTTGAATTGTAGGACTTGAACAATTATATCTCAGAGTTTGGACCAGGATTAAGGTTGTTTCGAATTTCTACCATTTGATCGTTACAATTTTTGGCTATCGATACCGCTTCACCGAATCCAATATACATAGTTGTAACTGACACAAAGAGTATGAAATTATTTCATTTTTCTTTTGTACTACAAAATATTTTTGAATTAGTGTGAATATAGAAACATCAGTGTGCAGTAGTATTAAACAGAAAAAGTAGCATCACAAACGTATTTTTTCGTTTAATTATAAAATAAATTTTATGGCTTTATCTAAATTTAGGCACAGACAAAAACCAATTACTTCTATGGCCAAAAGAGAATCCAATATCGGAAAGCAAGGTTGGCCATTTAAAATCAAACAATATAAATTAGAAAAACTTACATATTTATTTATCAGTTAGTTACACGCTTAAAAACAAATAACCAATCATAATTGACATATTACAATATTGACATCTTTCTTATTAAAACAGAATGTTCTCTTTCATACTCTTTCCATTAAATAAAAAAATTAAACCAAGCTACCCTCCTAGACTCATTATTTATACTTTCAAAAACATTTCTACTTTGTACTTACTAACCATTTCTGTGAACTCTTAATATTAACCAACCATAGACCTAAACTTAAATTAAATACACACTAAACTAATGTACGACTGCCAATATAAAAAATCACTATTTATACTTTCAAGGACAATTACACTTTATACTTACCAAATCAAACTTCTAAAGCAATTTTACTACACCAACTATTATTTATTTTCTCATATATCTAAATCATTTTTGTCAAGCTAAATCAAACCCAAAATTTCATATATTATTTGTCAACACCCAAATTTTCATTTAAATAAATATTATATGTTTTTTAATAAGTTAACTTATGAATTTAATCAAATTTTATTCAAAACCATAAAATAAAGTTTTTTACCAAATTGTAAATTGATATTTTTCACCAAAATTGTTAAATTCCAATTTTTTCTGCAAAACCGCAAAATTGTGTTTTTCAGTCAAAACCACAAAATCATGTTTTCCCAATAAAACCGTAGAATTAAGTTTTCCCGCAAAAGCACGTTTTCTCACCAAAAACTGCAAATCGTGTTTTTTTCGTCAAAAATCACAAAAATCATGTTTTCTCACAAAAGAAATAGTGTTTTTTCACCAAAACCAAAAATTCATGTTTCCCACCAAATCTGTAAAGTTGTGTTTCTCGCCAAAACCACAAAATTATGTTTTCTTGCCAAAACAGTAAAATCTTAATTTCTTATCAAAAATGTAAATCATTGTTTTCATAATAATCGAAAATCATGTTATTCGGTCAAAACCTTAAAATGTGTTTTCCGTCAAAACCGGAAAATCTGTTTTACACCAAACCAATAAATATAATTTTCTCACTAAAATCACCAAATTCTCCCCCTCCCTCCCTAGAAAATAGCAAAATTATATTTTCACCAATTAAATTATAAAATGATTATTCATGAATTAACAATTAAAACCACTAATTCATTAACTTAAATGAATTGTTGATTGATCCAATCCATTGTCAAATAGGTTTTTTTTAAGCCATGACCCATATAAGCTTAAAACCATTCGGATATGGTTTGGCGTGGATTGATTTACCAATTAAATACATCTTCGTACTATTTTACTAAATATGGATCTTTATATTATTTATACACATTAGTATATTGTCTACCAACTTAATTATTCAACTATTCCAACTAAATATTTTAAAAAATTTCAACTAAAATAACTATAAATATTCATACAATATTTATAAGATTTCAATCTAATAATATTTTTTTAAAAATAAATTTAAATTTAAAATATATGAAAATTAAAAATATAAATGTATAAATAATTAAACAGTTTCGTAATTATTATTACATAATTATTAGACATAAATATTAATTTTATTTCAATTAATATACATAATATAAAATTTATTATATTTTATATAAAGCTTTCCTAAAAATTAAATATATTTAAATTAATTAATTTTAAAATTTAAAAGTAAATTAAAATATATATACACACCAAAATAAAATTTCATATATTTTAAAATACGTTTAATTTTAATAAAAGTAAATCTAAATAATTAATTAATTTTAATTTAGGTCAATTCTCTCAAATAGTCTTTATAAGTTTTTTACTAAAAGAGCTTCCATTGAGAAAGATGGCCAAAATATTTTCTAGTAATGAGGGCAAAAGACCATTATATCTTTACTTTAAAAGATATATATATATATATATATATATATATATATAATAACTATTTAATAATATAAAAAATCTTGTTTCGCGATTATATATTTTCAAATTTGAAATTTTTATAAAAAAGTAAATTTTCTTTTGAAATTGTAATTTTTTTCTGAAACTATTTTAAAATTATTTAATTTTGAAAATTTTAATATTATTTATTTATTTATTAAGATTCTAAACTCCACCCCCACAACCCCACCCTTCAAGTCTAAATACTAAGGGGCTGACTGGTGTAACCGCAGCGGTTGCGGCTGGCGGTTGCGGGCGTTTGCGGATGCGGGTGGTTGCGGTTTTATGCGTTATTAAGAGATTTGGACGACTGGTAAACGGTTAAAATTGTTGTGTTTGCGGGATACTTATGACTGGTTAACTACAAATGCAAAAGTGGTTAAATATAAATAAACAATATTTATATTTTATATAATTATAAAAATATTGAAATCATATTATTACAATAAATATAAAAATTATATTTATAAAATTTATTATTATTTTTTTTAAAAAAAAAATATAGAAATATTTTCTTTAAAGTTTTGTAATATAAATTAAAATATAATATATATATATATATTTTTATTATTTCAATTTTAAATTTTAATTAAATAGTATTTATTTTTTATTTATATAGTTTTTTTTGAAAAAAATAATAATTTTTTGACCCTCCCGCAACCGCAAACGCTAGCTGGAACCAGCTTTTGAATTTTAGAGGTTTTATAGCGGTTTGAAGCGATTTATGGCGTTTTGTATGATTGTTGCAAAACGCCAACAACCACTACCAACCGCAAAAGCTGCGTTTGCGGGTGGTAGCGGGAAAACCAGTCATCCCCTAAGTCTAGATTAGTTAATCTTAAGGGGTGTAATTTTATATATATATATATATATATATATATATATATATATATATATATATATATATATATATAACTTTTATTTAAGTGCAAGACAAAAATAAAAACAAGTTAAGATATCACTAAGTTTGAAGATCTTGGATAAATAGGTATGGCATATCAGTGAGGGACTAGAGAGTTACAGAAAATGGTAACTTCCGACGTTGGCTCCTCTTAATATCATTACACACATATACGAATCTATCTTGCTAAGAACCTCAATTGTGGAATTTGGACTTATCGATTCATGTGTATGCTTTTGTGTCTTTAATTTCTGAATCCTCCAAAACTATTACTATCGAAGATTGTCCATAAGTCTAGAGAGACAATGAGTTCAATGCTCTATTGTTACTCTAGCTGGTGAGCATGTGGGGAACAGCTTTTCGATGAAAAAAGCCTAATAAAAGAAAGAAAACATTTGTAGCTATATACTTCACAACATTTTTGTTACACGCATAACTATTTGAACAACATCAATGCATGTATCGATCAAACAATTTTTTAAAAGAAAATACACATGACATATTTGAACAAGGGTTAGCCCCAATTAAAATACATTTTATTATTAATCGTGGACTGATATTTATTATGCTAGTATCCAAATCTTGTGGAAAAGTTAAACATAGTTGTTAATTAAAAACGTATGGTCTTTTTATATTGGCATCCCCACGTTTTTATTTTGTCAAACCCTAAGTCTTATACTTACGCACGTAGACAAAAATAGCCAGCGTCTTTATATATATTGTCATCATTTGTTGAATTATTAAGAGTTAGTAGCTTGTTTATCTATAAAGTCACACTAATCAGGTTTAACAACTGGGATCTAATTTGTTTTAGTCAAAAGAAAGAAGAAGAAAATTGGATCTAGTGTGGACGATAATGCCAAATGAAATTAAAATACTATAAATATTCTAAGATAGTCCTAAAAAGATTTTTGTTATAAGAAATAGTTTTCAAAAAGAAAATGACCAAAATAAATTTTATTAAAGGATGTAAACATACATTTATACCTCTTGGATTAACTAATCTAAACTTAGGATTTAGGAGTTATGGGATGGTGTTTTGGATAAAATTTTAGAAAAATAAAATTAAAATTTGTAAAATAAAAAGGATCATTCAAATTTTTTGGCTATTTTTGTGATAAAAACTTAAAAATGATTATTTGAAAAAATACTCTTTAAATAATTGGTAAATGAATGACACAAAATATCAGACTCTTCTTATTTTAGTTGTGATTTACAAAAACATAATAAAACCAAATACCTTTCAATTTGTTGAAAGTATTTTATAAATTTGTGGTTTTAATTAGTGTAATATTGCTGCGATCTGTTTCGTACATGAAATTACGGATTCGAAAGGTTTTATTATTTTTGTTTGGTTCGATTTTTGGATCACAATGTTTAGCTTCATTTGGTTAAAGTGTTAAACCGGATAGATATATACCTTAGTCGTAGTTTATAGGATCGTCGTTTATTATATACCAATGAATTAAAAAGAAATTTCAAATTTAATTACTTATAAAATGGATAAATTTAGAAAATCAGTTTCATTACATAAATTGTAATAACCAATCATAGTCTATAGCTATAACTAAATTGTTTAATTATATAATGAAGCAGCATTATGAAGTTACTGGTAATATATATTGAAGATCTAATTAAATCACTTGAAAGGGGTATGATCAGTATAATGATCTTTGTTTCCATGATCAGATACTAGTGGATTCCACATATCCCACAAGGCATTGTTTGGAACCGTCCCTGCAGGGATCATGTTCATGGCCAACGCCGCTTGCGTTTGAGGCGTTAAACGCCGCTGTAGTCGCCGCCGCCACCAATTGCAACGCGTTTGCGTTTGCGCTTAGTTGCTGATTATGAAACTGTTGAGCGATTTGATAGTATTGGTGATTGATATTAACTCCATCAGATATTTGGTAGTTAACGAGTCTCTGAAGATCATCAACAAGTGCCGTCTCATCATGATGATCTTCTTGATTAGTTGTAGAGACAATAGGTGTGTTGCTTGCACCATAAGGCATTGACGATACATGTTCTGATTGGCTAAAGCTATGGTGACGTCAGAATTACTGTTTGTGGTGGTTGTGGTGCTACCGTCGCCGGAATATTCGGTTGAGAGCTTGTCGAGATTGTTGCTGATAGTGTTGTTAAGGTTGTTGTCGGAATGATTTAGAGGAAGATGAATGGTGTTGTTGTTGTTGTCTTAAGGCCAAGCGGGATGATGATGATGCTGAGTTATGGTTATGATGTCTTGTGGTTAGAGAACGTGGTACGGATGGATGATCTTCTACTCCTGGCCTTTTGTACACTCGGCACAATGATATCTCAGCCTATACATGTACACAGTGATCAGACATGAGATATGTATCAGTAAATAACGTGCACACTTAGAATAAATATGATGATTTCATTAGTAGAGTACTATCATTTGACCTAGATATATATCAACTTGACCACATTTTCGATACAATGTATAGTTGGATGTGTGTAAAACATACACATTATAGATTTGTAAACTTATGTCAAGCTTGTTTTTTTAGCTATCTAATAAGAACTAATACGTACATGCATTCAATTCGTGACATCTAAATATACGAACAAACCAAAAACAATGTATTTATCAGCTAGTGAATGAATTACCTTTTAAAATTTGGTGTGTTCGTATATCGTAATCATTCATAACTTCTATACATTGTATATAACAATACCGTTATACATTCATCATTCATATAAATGCGACAAGAATTTCAAAAAGTGTCAGGCAAGTTATATAAGTCATGAATGTGAGTAAGAGGCAGGAACAATGTGATGAATTGTAAGAACACTAACTAAGCCTCTGCAAAAACAATGTGATACTTGTGACTTTGTGAGTATATAGACATGTAAGTAGCTATCTTATTAATGCCTTCTACTATGCATATGGGCCATAGCTAGCAATTTAAAGAGTTCATGGCGTATGGCATGAACATGTTCAGGATTTAAGCGCAAACGCCGCCTTGCATTTAATTAATTCAATCACAAGCATTTTGGATCTTATAGAATCAATTCCAAAATAAATAAATAAGAAAAC
This sequence comes from Moricandia arvensis, assembly GCA_905132765.1. Classification (NCBI taxonomy): domain Eukaryota; kingdom Viridiplantae; phylum Streptophyta; class Magnoliopsida; order Brassicales; family Brassicaceae; genus Moricandia; species Moricandia arvensis. The sequence continues at coordinate 26,389 of CAJHQP010002102.1, forward strand.
AAAATTCAAACAATCTAGGGATTTAATTCATTTCAATTTGTAAGGCACCAAACTAGCTAGGGTTATACCTATGTCTATATGGATATATGTAAAAAAAGACTTTACCTTTTGGTATTTCTCGGTTTCATGGTGAGGGAGACGATATTCATTCATAATCCAGCTGGTACGAGTGCCTTTAGGGGCTTTACCGGAGTAGAAAACTAGGGTTTTCTTTAATCCGATCGGTCGAGAAGTCTCCGATCTGATCATCCGATCAGCTCCGGTGGCTTTCCAATAACCGGAAGTCGTTACTCGGTTTGGTCTATCTCCATTTCGGTACTTTCGATCTCTTGGCACATAGAAGTACCACTCTTTCTCTCCTATAGCCGCCATCGCTGCATATACGTACATACAACATATCTACCATCAAACATACATACATAATCTTATGATAATTAACACCCAAAAGTAAGACTTATATTCATATACATACATATCTATACACACATGTGGATATCTTATGAAGTCTTGATTGGGATCAAATGAAGTTTGCATAGGTTTGAGAAAGGAAGTAAAAGTTGATTATTCGGAGTTTCATTGTTATATACAAAACGCCGTCATTTTTTGGGTTAAAAAATAATGAACCATTTCCGTTATTCCAAAAAATGAAAATAAAGAGTAAGTGTTGAAAGATATTTAGAATGTCCGAGATTGACATATACAGTAGTATGTAACAATTTTTTTAACTCATGTAAATTATTTGCATCACTATTCTCATAATCATTTTTATAAATGATGTAAAAAAAATTTGTATCAATTATAACTAACGCAAATATTAAAAATAAATGATCCAACCCTTTCTTTTTCTTGTTGATAGACGTAATCTGTAAAAAGTTTTATATAGGTTAAAGAAAAAAACTAGAGAGAGAGAGAGGGAGAAGAATCTCTAGATCTTAATAAATAGTGTATACGTTTATCATATTTATATCAAGTATATATAGTTAAATTTTCAAATATTCTGACGGTTTCTTGTGTATATATATATATACATATAACATGTATGCTTACCTGGAAGTTCCCAAGGATCGTAGCGATAAAGATCGAGAAAAGTGATGAGTTCTACATTGAAGCGTTTGCCTTCGACTTTACGGCGAAGATAAAACTCTATAAGTTCTTCTTCAGTAGGATGGAATCGGAATCCAGGCATGACCATGTCATGATCATGATCATCAGCTTCATCATCATTTTGAACATGACTCTGGTTGCCGCCTCCATGAGTATCCTCTTCTATATCTTTTTCATTGTTGTTATTGTTGTTGTTGACTTGGTTACTCATGATGCTTGTTGTGGAGGATACAATTGCCATATGTAAGAAGATACTATATGAGTATATGTGTATGCATGTGGATTAATACGAAGATGAAAACAAGATTAAGGGTTTGTTGGTTTTTATACTAAACAAGGGAAGAGAATAAGAGAGATTAAATTGAGTGGTGTTGGGTAGAGATAAGAGGAGGAGGAGAAGGAAGATTATATAGGAGTGAAGCGTCGTCGTTTTTAGGAGATGAGACCAAACTAGAATAAGACAGAGAGAGGAGAAGGAGAGTTAAGGAGGAGACAAAGACTTGTCAAATTGAGGACAGGGTGTCCACGGTTTTGTTTTCTTAGCCGTGCCTTTAGACCTTTCTCTCACTCTCTCCATTTCTAGTTTTTTTTGTTATCATAAAAACAAATATCTAATCAATTTTTCTTGTTATACAATCTAATAGTTTAACAAGTCTTGTATAATGGTGTATTAAGAATTAAATCGTACGCGCATAACCACATAAACGATTTTGGTTGGTGTCTTCACTACCTCTGTTTACTTATGTATTTGTAGTTATTAATGTACATATAATTAAAAACACACAAATGTTTTTAAGAAACTACTATATGATTCCCGATTTTGCTTGTTGAGGTTATTGTTGTTATTTACTCATTGTCTTTTATCCAGTTATGATTCATCCTAAGATAAGTTGCACTCAATGTAAATGTCCACTGCTATTAAAAAAAAGCGAAAATGTAAAGGGTGCATAATGTCATTGTTTTTTTTTTTTTTGATAAAAAGCATAATGTCATTGTTGGAGCTTAGATTAATCGGATATCGGATATTCAAATAAAAATGATAGTAAGTTTGGATTATTCTTGTTATTTTACTCATAAAATGGGCCAAAAGAATTCTGATTGGTGGCCTATATTACTAATATTATGTATGATTACTATTCACTATGTCACTCGTTATAAATATATTTACGTGTTTTTTCATTTGCGTCACGAATGTTCTTTTATTATTGTTTTCCATTTTATTTTAAATGATTTTTTTGGCCCACCATATCTTCGCTATAAATTATCTTTACAATTATGAATGTGAAACAAACCCTCCATGTTTTTTTCTGCCAAGACTCTCCATATTTCTAAAGTTAGAAATAAGCTGAATTTACATTTCGTATATCAAAAGCCTATACCAATTCTTCAAAACTTGTATATACATTAGCATCTAATTTATTAATATTAAAATAGCTTAAAATATTGCTTTTGACTTTCATTATAAAACCCTACATGCCCTAATATTGTTTAAATATTATATTTAGCTTGTACCTTTTCTGAATTGTTTACAGTTATTGGTGTAAAAATGATATATAATAGATAAGTTTAATATGGAAAATGAACTAAAAATATCAAGTTAAATGTCACAAATAAAAATAAAATATCAAGTTAAATAAGGAATTAATGAAAGGGAGCATAGAGAGGTGGTGGTAGTGGGGAGCTTCTACGAAAACAAGAGTGGGGTTTTTCGGAACCTTACTCTAAGTTTTATAGCATTTACATTATTTATTAATTCAAATTCTCAGCTTTCGAAAAAATCCGTGAATGCATGCATCGGAACACATTCATAAGCTTAGTATTATTAGACCTTTTATTTGGATTTCGCATACCAAAACAAAAAAAAAAATATCCATTAGCCCATCACGGTATTAAAAAAAAAAGTTCTAGTATTTTGGATTAGATATGTATTTAACTTTTAATGATAACTGATGTCCCCTGAAAATTGTACCGTTTGTGCTTCATCAATTGGTATAGCGAAGTTGCAAAAGTTAGGTTAAATCAGTCATAACATGAAAGCAAAAAGATTCAAGCGGGTTCGAGAACAAGAAATTTAAGGATTTGAAACAGGTTTAAGAAAGATGATACTAGAATTGTTTAAGTAATTATAAACCTAAAAGTCTTATGCACTCACTTTCAAAAGTCTTGTCCTAACTAAAATCAGACACTTTTCACGATAATCAAATTCGTTTTCCCCAAAATAGAATTTCATTGGATTTGGTTACCCATCAATACAATCTCATTGGTCATCAAATCTTCTAGTTAGGTGACATTAATTTACTTTTACTAGAAATAATTGAATCCGCCAAAAGTTCTTCTTTAATAATTCGTTATAATAGTCACACTCTTATAATTAGTGACCCTTCATCGCAATTATTCTAATATAATTTATAACATAAGTTGTGATGTATATTCTGGTGACATGGACCGACCTCCTTTTTCAAATAGTTTGCTCTCCAAATCAAGATTCGGACCGTATCTTTCACATTCTTTTGTGTTCTGAAATTTTGATCACTGACGAAAACATAATGTTGATTTGGTTACCCATCAACACGATACCATTTTGGTCATCAAATTTATTAGGTAATATAGTTTATTATAATTCAGTATAATTGGGAACCTTTCCTGACACTAATAAATCTTGAACCGTTAGTTTTTGATTTATTCCACCAACTTCATTCTTAAACTAATATATTGATAGTCAGACTTTTATTATGGACCCTTTCTAGTAATTATTTATCAGCGATGTATCAAGTTACATGGCTGGACCGACCCTCACATTCAAATTCTCTCTTACTAGAATGTTGTAGTAAGAACAGACTCCTTCAGCTTTAATATTAATATAATAATTAATTTATAGGTAGCTTTGTGATTGGTTACTTGGATTCTGGTCTTACGTAGTAGGAAAATATCTAGAACAGTAACTATTTTTGCATCATATATGACTTTTTGGCATGCTGTTTCATCACAGGTGCTTAGATAAAGTATTTTTATATTCAGTGATCATTAGAAATTCATATAAAATCAAAGAATGGTCTAGCAATTATCATGTTAAACCCCTATTATACAGACAAAAATGCTTCATTTCTTTTTTATTCAAGTTCTCTGTCATAACTTTAATACAACAAAGGTAATAACTAAGATTATATAGACACATGATATATAAATAATAATCCATTAACTAATTCATAACAACCATGGACGGTAAGATTAAACACGGAGATGAGAGACCAGGAGAGTCTTACCACAACTACAATGACTTCAAGTCTTCACCCATGCTTGTCTACTACAAAATCTAAAATGACAAGAATAATCGACTCTTCACAAAACGCTTAAGTTTGGCCTTTGATACCCTACCAAACATGTCAAATGCATAATTTATGCTATGTTTTTTGTGGTTAACTACTAACTGGCCTATTTAAATTTTATTATAGAACATTAGGATGATTAAAGTGCGTGTTTTAACACACCCAGTTAGGCAGTTGCAAATTATTTATGTTTACTAATTATTTAGTAACAAGTTTCTCTAAGATCTAAGTAATATTTAGAAATAGAGTCTTCCTATTGCAATTTGTCCAAAAAAAAAGTCTTCCTATTGCAAAACGAAAATAGATGTCATAATATAAACTAAATTCAGTTATTATGTTTGCCAAAAAAATACCAACCGGAATTTTTCAAATAGAATAATATTTGGAAAAAAAATACCACATTCTTTTGTTCCAGTTTTATTCTTGACCTAATATCTGTCAATATAATATCATGCAAGTACATTGGGAATAAGGGAGCCACAGGCATTTCGTGGCCTGGGCCTTCTTGGCGGTTGTCAACCCTTTTTCTTGGCTCTTTTTGCATTTACTCAATTGTTTGTATTTTTATGTACAAAATTAATATCTTTATATATTTCACTTTCATATTTTTTGTTATCTACATTTTAGTTTGTATATCCAAATCTTAATTTAGTATCCTTGGATTACGAACAGCACCATCAAATACAAGAATTACATATTTGTCTAGCAGACTTCTAGAATAAAAGAGTTGATTTTTCGGTGCCTAGGGCTAGGGTTTAAACCATCGTTAAGAGTAAAGGGTTTAATAATGACGAGATGCTTACATAATAATAGTATTTACAGCCATAAAAGTTATAGACACGTATATTAGATATATAATGAGAAACATCCTATAATGACTCTAAAAATTTCTATCATAAAGTAGCTCATACTATGCAAATGATAAATATAAATTTAATAAATAGGTAAATGGACAATTATACACCCTTTATATATAACAATCATTTAATATTTAAAGATATATTTTAAAAATTTTGGATTTTTTTTTGATATTTTTGAAACTTTTTCTTTGAATTTAATTTAAACCACTTTTCTTAAAAAGAGTTTAGTAAGATATTCTTAAATATGTATTACATTTTCTTAAAGTTTTTGAAAGACCTTCGTGAATCTAATAAAAAAAAATATTATACATATTTAAAAGCATATTCGTAAATTTTTGAAAGGTGTTACATATTGAATAAAATTTTTTAATTATGTATATAATCAAAATCATAAAGATTCATATTAGGAAGAATTTTCTAAAATTACATACACACTACTTTTAAAAAATATTATTTACACATTAATGAATATATTCATGAATTTAAAAATTGCAAATTCAGAAATATATTTATCATATTCACGAAGGTGTGCTTAAGATTTTTTAAGATTTTTTTCCCGTAAAAAATATTTTTGAAAATAAAAAATTTGAATTTTTTTTTTGAGAAATTTTGTTTTATGATTATTTTAAAATTTTAATATTTATTTGTTTTATATATTTACTATGTTATTAATTAAAATTATAAATGAGAACAAAATTATCATTTAAACTTTTAATCAATGGAGCTATTCACAGGATAAAAACTAAAAAAACTATTTAAAACCTTGCCCATATATAATTGCAAACTAAACAAAATCCATTTAAAAGGGATCACCGTTCTATTTTTTTAGGAAAACTATGATATAGCATCAGATATCAAATGAACTATGACTTCGTGTTAGACCTCCCTGAAACGAAAGTTACAAACTTATTTCTCCCTGATTCGATAGTTCGAAAGTTAATTTCCCATATATTATGATTTTTTTTGGTTATTGTTAGCCATATAATTTAAACCAATCAAACAAAGTAATAATTCATTTTTATCCAAAAACTGCTCATACACTATTCAAACTCCATACTATCACCTATTATCAAATAAATTTTAAAAACTTCATATTTTGAGATACTTTGAAAACTTAATTTTTGATAAAATTGAATTTTTATTTAGTTTTAAAATTGTTTGGTTAATAATAAATTATTAAACAATCGTCTATGTGTAATTTAGTTCTCAACTATTAGTTTGGAGAGAAATAGATTTTGAATTATCGATTCAAAGGAGAAATAAGTTTATAACTTATAATTTGAAGGTGTATGAAACAATGTGATAGTTTGATGGATACTTGATGACTGTATGATAGTTTTCGTTTGGGGGTAATTAACAAGTTTACCCATTTAAAAACGAGGAATATCTGTAACTCAACAGCTTATATCATGATGAGCCGACCTATGAATACTAGCTAAGACATTGTGCATGATTGATAAGATATTTACAAGTTGTTAGAAAATGATAGGAGGAAAGGTAAGTCTAAGGTGAACTGGATCTGGAATACAAAATAACCATAATATATATATTAATATAAACTATTTTGCTGGGTGATAAAATTCATTCAAGCTAAGAAAGTGGTGAAATCTTATCAATTAACCAAGGTGACAAAAAAAACAAGTTGACTCCAAAACTACGTTTTTGTTGTACTAGCTTTAAATGGAGATAAAGTTTTCCTCTACATTTTTATTTGATTTATTATTAAAATAATTTGATCTATAAGTTTCTTGCAAATCCTATTCAGTTTTACGTAACTCGGATATGTTTATGTTAACTTATATGTTACGCAACTATATATAACAATAACATTATAACAATAGAACTACAGAATAATGAAAAAGAAAACCATTAAGCCGTTTTTTTTGCAGAGGAGACTAGCTAATTGTTTAAGCGGTAAGTATAATGTTAGCAACTGAATAATTGTACTTTAGTAATTATTTTTAGCATTTATATTATCATTAATTTAGTATTTCTCTATATAAAAAAAACAACGCTTGCAATTTTTTGCGAATGATAAAATAATTAATTAACGTACCAATGATAGTGCATGGTAATTTTGTTTTAACCCCCCCCCACCAATATATATATATATCTAAGGATGGCCACAGAGCCACAGAGAAAGCCAACCAAATTGCATGGAAGAATGAGACCGGTGTTAATTTTTGTGTCTATCTTGTGTATATGTTGTATGGACCGCCCAACAAATAATGCAGCCACAAGTTTATCGTAGAATCATTTGTCTTCTTTTACACAAAATTACAAATTCTAACTTTTTAATATTAATTGTGGGGGCAAAACTTAATGCACGAATATGACCTACGGCCATCGCTCCTACTTTTATCTAACCCTTCATTAATCAATTATGTATTATATATCACACTAAAAAAAATTGATAGTTCACGATATTTTCATATATGTCAATATATCGGATCTTTCTGTGTTCAAGAATATGCTTGGACCGACCAGACAGCGTTCATTTGTTGAGAGATTCGAGAGCTTGAGAGTCCATATTGAACGTTACAGATTGCGATAATTGACGTTCATAACTGTATATATTAGTTTTTAAAAAAGGTTTATAAATTAATCGAAGAACTATTAAGTGAAGTGATGAAATTTTTCTTTCTAACCCTACTTTTGGTGCTACAAGTTTACAGCATACACTTGATCGTATGAGAAAAAGAGAGTACACAACTCGACACTTGAAATATATTTCTATGGTCTTTAATTAGCACGATTAAAAACTATAGGAAGTTTTTTATAAAAAAAGTATAGCTTAAGTACTAGGAGTTTCTATATTGTAGGTTAAAAATCTCACGAGGATGCGAGTTCAAAAGAATAAAAGACAAACAAGAATGTATGCCTCACGTCATGGATAGGCCCACCAGCACCGTCGGATTTAATGAGAATGGGCTCAAGTTTGCTTGACTCTCTGACTAAACGGACCCGAAACACGACTCTGACAGTCACTTGACTCTGACTTTTTAACTCTATACACAATATCTTCTTTAGAATGTGTTTTTCTTCTCTTTTTCTATAACAACAAACCAACTCCTCGTTTTTTAATATTCATTTTATCACGTAATTTTTCTACTCCAAGAATCATGCAGTAGGGGACCTTATTATCTTTAGTGGTGTTCAAAAGAATCAATACAAACAAGTATACGTCTATATAATTATCCTTAAATAGGCATGAGGTTTTTGTGCCAGCACTACAAGAAAACATCGTTATTCTGAGGAAACATCGTCATTCTGAGGGACATATCGAGGAAAAATGAGTTCTTCAGAATTTTCTGACCAAAAACTGAGAAAATACCGAAGAAACCAAGAAATGTGGTTTCCTCGTAATTTTCTCGGAATTTTCCGAAGAAATTCCGAGGAAGACACATTTCCTCGGTATATTCCGATGGAATACCGAAGAAACCATGTTCGTCGGAAAAAAACCGACGGAGATTTTAAAAATTTCGAGGACTTTTTGTAGCCGTTAGAGAGCCGTTGGGAGATTTTAAAAATTCCGAGAAAATTCCGAGGAAGTGTCGGTTCTCCTCGGAATTTCCTCGGAATTTCCTCAGTATGTCGGCAGAATTTCATCTATAAATACAGCCACCCCTCTTCTTCTTCATTCACTCCATTTCTTCTTCTTTCCTCCTACTATCATGAATTTGATTTCAAAAAAACATGTCTTCTTCAAATTATTTTCGTTCTTGGATCAATCGACCTCATTTGGATCCGGACACGAGATTGCTTACGGAAGAATACCAATGAGGTATAACCGAATTCATGGGGTTAGTTCGCCGACAACCGGAAGCAGAAACATGTAAGTTAAGATGTCCTTGCTCTAATTGCAAAAATAGAAAGGTTATTAAAGAGTGGGATGTTTGGACTCATCTATATTTGAGTGGGTTTACACGAAGTTACAAAATTTGGTATCATCATGGGGAAACTGATTATGAACTTGGTAGTACTAGCGAACCTCAGCCGGCGGTTATATTAGAAGAACCAATTAGAACGGATGTAGATTATGGTGTAGGTACTGAGCAGATGGTAAATGATCATTTTAGAGAGGAAGATTTACCCAATGCAGAAGCTAGGAGATTTTATGATATGTTGGATGCTGGAAAGCAACCATTGTACGAAGGTTGGCACAGATGTTCATTCAGCTTTATCATCTGCTACAAGACTGATGGGCATTAAAACAAATTATAACTTGGCTGAAGACTGTGTGGATGCGATAGCTGATTTTGTTAAAAGTATTCTACCTGAGGATAATGTAGCTCCAGGTTCATTCTACGAGGTTCAGAAACTCGTAACTGGTGTTGGTTTATCTTATCAGGTAATAGATGTATGCAGCGATAACTGCATGATTTATTGGAGGGCGGAATGACCAGCGGATTACATGCAAATTTTGTGGGAAGCCTCGTTATAAAGATACGAGTGGAAGAGTTCCAGTGCCATATAAAAGGATGTGGTATTTGCCTTTGACGGAAAGGTTGTAGAGGTTGTATCTTTCGGAACGCACATCGCAACGAATAAGATGGCATGCGGAGCACTCAACAGATGGTGAGATTAGACATCCTTCAGATGCAAAAGTGTGGAAGCATTTTCAATCAAAGTATCCCGAATTTGCGTATGAGAGAAGAAATGTCTACCTTGGATTATGTACTGATGGTTTCAGCCCGTATGGGAAGAGTGGAAGACAATATTCTCTATGGCCAGTCATTGTTACACCATACAACTTGCCCCCAAACTTGTGATTGCGACGAGAGTTTCTGTTTCTCTCCATTCTCATTCCCGGACCAGAGCATCCTAAGAGATCACTTGATGTGTTTATTCAGCCACTAATATATGAGTTGCAACAACTATGGGATGAAGGTGTTGAAACATACGATATTTCGTGTAAAGAGAACTTCAAATGCGGGCAGTACTAATGTGGACAATAAGTGATTTTCCAGCATATGGTATGTTATCTGGATGGACAACGCATGGGAGACTATCATGTCCATATTGTCAAGATGACACAGATGTTTTCCAACTAAAGAACGGAAGAAAACCGTGTTGGTTTGACTGTCACAGACGATTCCTACCACCTGATCATCCATACCGTCGGAGTAAGACTTTGTTTAGGAAAAGAAGCAGGTGTTTGATGGTCCACCTGAGGAAGTTAGTGGGAAAGGTTTGAAGACACAACTAAGAGATTTGGGTGCAGCAAGGACGCCAGACGTCGGTGGACATGAGTGTTTTCCGGTAGATGCTGTTGGAGAACTACATAACTGGCACAAAAAAAAAGTATTTTCTGGGATCTGCCATACTGGGAGGATCATCTGCTAAGGCATAATTTATATGTCATGCATATTGAGAAGAACTTTTTTGACAATCTCATGAACACGATCCTTAACGTTCAAGGTAAAACAAAGGATAATTTGAAGTCAAGACTGAATTTAATCGATATATGTGCTCGTTCATAACTTCATGTTGATGGAATGGTAGAGCTCTTTTCCCATACACCGACTTGATGCAGAGGGAAAAAATGCGTTCTTTGATTGGATTTCAAACGATGTGGAGTTTCCAGACGGTTACGCATCTAATTTGCGTAACTGTATCGACAGAAAGGAATGAAAGTTTATTGGCTTGAAAAGTCACGACTGCCATGTGTTGATGCAGTGCTTCCTTCCGTTTGCCTTCAAGGAACTATTACCACAAAATTTTCATGAAGCAATTGCAGGGATAAGTGCTTTCTTCCGCGATTTATGCACCAGATCAGTGACTCTTGAAGGTATTGAAAATCTGAAGACTAACATAGCCGTGATTCAGTGCAACCTTGAGAAGATATTTCCTCCCTCATTTTTCGATGTTATGGAGCATCTTGTTATTCACCTGGCAAGAGAATTGGAACTTGGTGGTCTTGTGCCAGTATAGATGGATGTATCTGTATGAGCGGTATATGTTCCATTTGAAGAAGATGGTCAAAAATTTAAGTAGGGTGGAAGGTTCTATAGTCGCACAGATGATCAATGAAGTAATTTCAAACTTTGCCGAGTACTACTTTCCAGCAGAAGTTCGTACCAAAAACAGAAGACCTGCTCGGCATGATGATAAAGGCGAACGGGCAACATATCATGTTAAGTTCCAAATATTTTCACAGATGTTGGACGACTTAGCGGAAAACCAAAAGACCGTCGACTTACTGAGCAGGAGCGAAGTCATTTGCAAACATATTTGCTCACCAACTACGAAGATGTTCTTCAATATGAGAGGTAAATTTATTATCTTACAAATTTTTATTTTAACAAATTAACATTTATATCTTAATTAATTACATTATTGTCATCACATGTACATGATTTTCATGGCAGAAAAGCGGTTCGAATATAGATACCCCACAGAGGAGGAACTAGAAGAAATGAAGCAGAGAGAATTTGCTGGATGGATGTTTACTTATGTGAGTGCCTTAAACAAATTAAAATATCATTTATCACATATTTATACAAATTAAAATATCATTTATCACATATTTATACTAATTCATTATATATGTGTTATTAATAGGTGTCTGATGGTTTGGCCAGAGGTGAAACATTTGACGATTGGATACGCGAGATGGTGGTTGGACCAAACTATGTTGTGAAGTCATATCCGAGATTTTGTACTCGAGGATATGCATTCACAACTGAAAGAGAAGACGTTCGCGTACGACCTATGATGCTGGCGTTTGTTCTGCATTAGGAGATGATGTATACTACGGACACATACATGAGATTATGGAAATCAAGTATTTATGCATTCTTGGATTGCGCTGTACTGTTTTCTATTGTGATTGGCACGACAACACTCCAGATCGAGGTGTGAGAACAGATGCATTTGATGTTACATCAGTACATTCGAGGAGAAAACTGCAATATTATGATCCTTTCATTTTTGCTTCTCAGGCCGATCAGGTAAGTAAATGTTAATTATTCAGAATGATTGATCATAATTTATACTTTTACTAATAATTTTTAAATGTTACAGGTTTATCAAGTACCCCCCGGGTAAGGAACAGAGATGATCCATGGGTTACTGTTACAAGACTCAACCCGAGAGGCCGAGGACAGTGGTCCTCGGTATTTTTCGAGGGCAGACTTCCTCGAAATTTTCCGAGGAGCAGTCTTCCTCGGAACATTTCGTCGGAACTTCCGAGGATTCGTCCCTCGGAAGTGTCCTCGGTATATACCGAGTGAGAGCTTCCTCAGTATATTCCGAGGACGTTTCCGACGAACAGTGGTCCTCACAGTTTCCTCGGAATTATGTTTCCTCGAAATTCCGCCAGAAAATTCCAAGAAAATTCCGAGGAAAAATAAAATTCCGAAGAGTTTTTTCGAGGACATATTTCCTCGGTATGTCGTCGGAATACGGTTATTCCGACGACATACCGACGATTTAAGCCCTCGGTATGAGCATGTTTTCTTGTAGTGGAGGAATTGGATTTTATCAGTAAGTTGAGTTTTCTTTTGCCAATTAATTATCAAAATCTTATGGAAACGATTTTTCTATTAGTAAACAATTTATTTATTTTTACTTTTTGTTAGGACCGGTCTAGAGCACAAGCCTCCCAAATGATCGATTAAACCATGTAATTTAATGGGACATACTTTCATTTAGATTTTTCATACTTAAGCATGTTTGTTAGTATTTATATGTAAATAAATTCTATGATAATAATATTTATAAAAAATTATCATTGTTTAATTTTTTTTAATAAATATACTGAATAACTATATTGTTAGATAATAATAATTTTTAAATGGAAAAAAACATTATATTAATAAATGATTTTATTATTATCAACTCTAATCGATAAAAATTAATAAAATATCTATAAATTTATTTTAAAGCTATTTTCATAATATTAATGAGTGGAATTAGTTTATAAAGATTAGTATATTATAATTTAAATATATGCATAAAAATATTAAGTATTTTATTAAAATTGGCTTTTTTGATGTTGAAAACTACTTCTCTGTATAAAATTTATATACATATATGTAAAATTTCTCATTAAACAAATATAACATTTGCCATTAGAAGTTTGTATAGTTTTTATTTCATATTATAATTTTAAAATTCAAAATAACTAAAAACAGTTATTTTTATCTACCTTTTTATATTAAAAACTATTATTACACCAATATTACTATTTGTGTTTTTGTTTAAAATAAAAATGAATTATTTTTTGCCTTAAGCCCAGAAACTCTAGTCATGGCCACTTGTGATGAGTGAAGCTGAAATCTTTCTTTACTTTGCTGCAAATACTTTCTCTCTTTTGGATTCTCCTTCTGGCCTTTCACGACCTTTCTATTTGTAGAGGAAACCCTTAAAAATTATCTATAATATATTCATTGATATTTTATGTGTTTTATTCATCGATTCATTTGTCATCTATGTTCAACTCAAAATTAGGCACACTTTTATTTTGTTAGGAGTGGAGTATAAACCTAAAATAGAATACAAATAGGACGAAATCCATTCATAATTCCATCACCATTTCATCTGAATCTCGATAAATATTTACTAGTCAATCAAGTTAGTCATACATACCTAAACAATTTGTAACAGCCTTCTCTGTGGGATCCAGCTGGCGCTGCAGTGAATCGACCCTAACCTTTCCATTGTGATACAATCTGCCTGAATTCACTCATAGGCCTCGGACTCACAAATAGGTTATTGGTGAGGTTCGAACCCATGATCTCACCCTTTAACAACTCTCTCACAGGCCACAGAGAAACTGTCACCAATTGAACTGCAATCGACCATAACCTCTCCATTGTGATACAACTTGCTTGAATTCACCTATAAGCTTCAGCTCACAAATAGGTTATTGGTGCAGGTCAATTGGTGACAGCTTCTCTGTGAGAGAGTTGTTAAAGGGTGAGGTCATGGATTCGAACCTCACTAATAACTTATTTGTGAGCCGAGGCCTATGAGTGAATTTAGGCAGATTGTATCACAATAGAAAAATTAAGATCGATGCGATGCATCGTCAGTTGTATCCCACGGAAATGACTGTTATACAATTATTCTATTATTAAATGTTAGACCAATATGCGGAAGTAGATACAATGTATTTACTTTACTTTGCTGCAAATATTTTCTCTCTTTTGGATTATGAAAACTCCATCACCATTTCAATCTGAATCTCGATAAAAATTTACTAGTGAATCAAGTTAGTCATACATACCTAATCAATTATTCTATTATTTTATGTTAGACCAATATGCGGTGGAACCTTCTTCAGTTTAGACTCGTGATGCCCCCATTGACTCTGCTTCACAGGCTGTCCATTTGTATTGGGTCGAGCACCCACCGTCTTCCTACAGACCGGATGTGTCTCTAGGTAGGACTTTCATACCCGCATATTGATCTAGGATTGGCCTTCACGATGTTGATTTCAACCACTACATAATAATCTTTTGAGTTTTCTTTTTCCACACATGACATAGTCTTGGACGTGACTCTACAATTATGCATACTTATTTTTAAAAATAATAAATCGATTTTATATTTGTATAAGTTTTTAATTGATTCATTTTGTCTAGTTGAACTGATACAATTATCATCCAATTACAAAGATTCGTTACATAATAATTGTCATCTTAGAATTTCAATATAAAATTTATTAACTTTATATGATATATGACTCTTTATATTTATTTATTTATTTATTTTTATATTAGTTAAAATATGGTTAGATATATAGCTAATATTTTTTATTTAGAAAATATACAAAATTAAATGTTTTCTTATTATGCGTGTCCAAATCTATAATGACATTTAAAATGAAATGTAGGGAATATGTTTTTACAAAAAAAAATATTTAAAATAAATTCATGGCATTTAACAGAAAAAAAAAATCAATTGAAGCTCTTTGCAAATTATATACTACTATAATATTTGGTAGATGTACGTTGTTAATTTGAAATTACATTAATAAAACGTTTAAAATTAAAGACTACTGAGCTAGCACTTGATTGGTTGGACATGGTAATAATAATCTAGATCATTTCTCAATTTAATTTTGAAAACTTACATCTCTCGATTCAAAACATTTACTGGCATTGAATGTAAACTTGCCTCAAAATTATTACTCCTACTAAAATTTTAAAAATTGAATGGAGCATTAAGTTTCTCTGAATTTAAAGCCACAAAACTAAAATATAAAAACGAGCATTATTAGAACATTGTGGTCGGAGAAGTCGGGCCATATAGTGTACTGAAATAAAGAAATGTCTCTTTATAGGACAAAAATGATTAAATGACAAGGCGGATATCTCGTGAATCCTTTCGTCTGTTTCTTCCGTTGACTTAATTTATTTATCGCCATAATAATTACACTTTTCTTTTCTTTTTTTCTGTCCATTTTGAAAATAAAATATTTCTGTAATGTTTTCATGTTCTTTTTGGATCTGTTATTCTCTGTTCATCGTCACTTCTCTAGTACATCCATCTTCTGTTCTGTCATATTTATATATACGTGTGTGTAATTTTGTCTATACACGTGTTTTGTGGAAGTTTCTTTATAGAAAGTCAACGGTTCTAAACGATATTTCAGTTTTGTCTGTAAATGTGTAGCTTATATATATATATATATCGATCTATGTATTTTTATGTATAATTGAAATCTGTCACGGATCGTTTTTTATCTTCTTTCGAAGGTCAACGAGTGCCGAAAATAATGGAAGCAATTGAAAACAGAAATAATCAAGCTATAAAGATTATTTTGATTTTATATATTTTTTCTTTAATATTTTAAAAGAATGTAAAAAAGATTAGTCAACGTATATTTAAGTTATCCTTTATAGATAAATAGTGACTGACTGAGTAAGTATTTTGCTCGGGCTAGAGGAAATGTTTAATTATTTATTAAATTTACAGATGTTTGATTTGAGGACGATCGAATATTTTAAAATTTAACTAAGATATGGGTTATTCTCTTATATATATATATATTCTAAGATTACATTTTATACACTGACCACAAACCAATAAGATAAATTTGATTTTAATATATGATGCTCTTTCATGGTCTGAGTTCAATTCAATATTTAGGGAACCTACACTTGTGGAATCTGTAGTCTCTAAAATTGGATATGGAGGAAGCATACTACATTTGTAAAACATTTTGGTAACGAATCCGTTCGTTGTGCGTTATATGAATGTGAAATGCATTTACTCTAACAACAAGGTTGAAACAATAGTAAGTATGTTATATAATTTTTGTTATTCGTGTGCGTTACAGAAAGGATTTGTAACCAAATTTGTGTAGTTTATATGAAATTTGTTTTAATAAATTTCCATATTCGGGCGAATATGTGAAGAAACCGCTTGTCCAAACCAGGAAAGGTAATTGGGCCTTTTGCTGCAAAGTCTGCAACCCATCGTGTTCATACAAGTTTCACGATTGCACCAACAAAATGTTACATGATAAACTAAACCACGTGACTGACTTCTCTAAATATTCTTACAAACCTTTTTTTAATATATATATATATATATATATATTTAAAAGTTGGTTATCTGGACCCCAAAAGGCAAAACTAGGTGCAACCTAAAGTTCAATCTGTTTTGCAATTATTTTAACCATATATAACAAAAAAAAAAACTTATTTTAACTAGAAGACTGGTTTCTAGTTAGCACTTATGAAAAATTAAAATTAGACGTCAAAATTTTGCATGAGTTTAGGAACTTCAAAAATTTGTACCATATTGATTTATTGGCATTTGGCAAGTTTTTCCTGTGATGCTTTATGCTGCTAATTACATAAGACTAAGAGTAAAAAAAATACTGAATCAAACAAACAATCGCGGTTAAACCATCTCAAGCCAAACCATGTCTTGTTTGTGAAAAGAAGTTCAATATAATTTAAAATTTCAGAATTCTGATACTTCACAAATTATCTGTACACCTCAATACATCATAACCAATATTTGGACCAAAGTGAACCAATCTACGGCTTATAGCTAAAAACAAATTCACACAACAACATAGCCTTTGAGCTCTCTTTCTCTTTTCCTGCCAGCCTCTGCTTCACAAGTCAGAGTCACTTACTTGGGACAGAAGTTAAATGGAGAGACATAGACTAACTATAATCCGGATTGGTCTCTGTCATCTCTTTGTTTCATTTTCTGATAACTTGTCTCTTAGATCTTTAAGAGCATCCACAACTTCAGAATCAAGATTGTGTTTCAGCAATCTCCCTTGGAAAGATGTTGACCTGTGTAAAAAGATGAGCCTTTGTAGTTAGCTCCAAACACAGAAGAAGTTAAAAACTGTGAAAAGACTAACCTCGTTTCCTGCATCATTCTCTCAACCTCCTTATGCATTGATTTGATCTACAAAACAATGTTTAAAGATGACTTGAAAAAGCTGAAACCGAGTCACAAAAAACACTTCTTTTATGGGACTTACCTCAGAAACCAAGGCCTTGCTACTCCAAACATAAGCTCCCTGTCAAGAATCGGCCACCAAAATCAAGAAACAAGATATGAGCATAACAAGTTTATAACATCTACATATGATGCGCAATACCGCTCCATGTGCTGCTTGTTGTTGACAAACATCAGATGTTACAACCCAAACCTTGGGGCATCCATCTTCTCTCAATGCAACCACCTGCCAGTAATCAAGAATCTCATCAGAAACTAAGAAACATTGGCCAATGATTCTAAAAAAAAAACTCATGAAATTGAACTGTAGTGTTTAAGTGATCATTTTTCCCTACCTCCTTTTCAATCCAAGAGTCAGCACAAGTTTCTCCTGAGAAGATCACATCAACACTGACAAAGAAAATGATAAACCTTTCTGAGTTTTTAAAGTGAATAAGGATATCGAAAACAGTGTTAAGACAGAACAAAGGTGATTTGACTTTACCCAGCAAAGTCTTCCTTGTGAGTAGGGAGACCAGACATGAGAGCATCAAACACAACCACTACCTTAACCTCTACACCAATAACTTCAAATCAAACTTTCTCATAACCAAATAAGCCATTGATGGATGAGAAATCAAATGTTGAAAGGTTGTACCTTTAACCATACTGAAGGAGACAAGTTCATCAACTAACTTTTGGCGAGCAACGTCAAGCCTACCCTTCATGAAATGTTTCTTCAGCTTCATCCAATACCCACAAACATTATAACCGTCAACAAGCAAGACAGGAACTGCATCGTCCAACAGACCCTGATTCGTGCTGTAAAACCGCTTTCAGGATAAACACAAACATTCCTTCAACTCTCAACCGTTCTTGAACAAACCATTCTTTAAACCAAATGAGAAACATTTCAAACAGTGTAATTACTAGTAAAGTGTGTTTGTAGGATCACGGTAGAGCTCGCTATCATCAGGTAACTCGTCTTTTTCTGCTTTCTTTTTCCTGTAACTAGTTGCTGGCTTTGCCGTGCCAGATCCTCTGTTCTGAAACTCCTGTATGTAACATTACACTCCAAGGGGTTAGAGACACATTCAATGACACACAATTTGGTTAGGAAGCAAAAGACCACACTACTACATACCTTCCACAACTTTAAAAGCTGCAAGTTATGCTTCACATTGGATTTGATTCTTGGTGGCTCTGGCTCTGAGTCCTGCTAAGTAAAAAAACGAAAAGCATATCAATGGTTGCAAAATGCTGAATGCACATTCATCATACCCAATACTAGAGATTAACAAATCAATCATAAACTAAGAAAAAGGGTTGAGATTTTTCAGAATTCATACAAAACCTATGCTGTGAGCTTAATGGTCATACCAAAGATCAAATCAATAGCTGCAAAAATGCTCAATGGGCATCCATCATATCCATGACTCCAACAATAAAGATCTAAGGGCAAGCAGATTGGTTAAAATGATTGAAAGTTTCAGAATTTCACTCAAATTTATGGTTCTTGCTTTCTCTGGCGAATTCTCAGTTCATTGGGTTGAAAGAGAGACTTTTGAGTAGACCTTAGATTGATGGTTCTTGCTTTTTCCTCCCATCTTCACAACGAGAACTCTACAGCTGGGGGAGGAAGATGATGATGACGACTGGTAGAAGTAGGCGGAAGAGGAGGAGCCACCTCTTTGCGGCGGCGCTCCGGCGGTTTTCATCTATGGACTAGGTGGAATCATCCCGTTGCAGAGTTTGAAAAGTCTAAGTAACTAGTGGATAAAACCATGTCGACAATAATGTCTTTCCTATCTTTAACAAAAAAAATCTATTCTCTCTCACTATCTCTTCGTGCCTTTTTAAGTGACTGACGTGGAACTATAGTCACGTTCCATCCATCAACATGTCTTGGACCACTTCTGCAACCGAGCCTAGACACAAACTGCGCCGTTTTGCTACAGCTCTTACAAGGTTCGGCCAAGACACAAGAGCATCACTGGCTCGGTTGTGGGCACATGAGAGAAGTGGCTAAAGGTCACGTGATGCTGTTCGAAACACCTGAAGGTTCTGGTTGGTTTTTAGGCAATAATGGGATTTATCAGTTCAGTAAACTTAATGATGTTGTGTCCAAACTCTTCCCTGAGTTTGATGTTCACAGGATTGATAAAGAGATTCAACCTGGGCATACGACCTAGCAAAGATGCGGCTAACAGATTGACTGAGCTTGGGATGGTTTTTACTGCGGTTGAAAGGAGACGGTCCAGAGTCTTAGGAGACAAAGGCTTCCTCTGAATGCATAGATTATCATTGAGAGTTCCGGACTCTGATCTTTATTGTACAAATACAAGTAGAGTAACTAAAAAGTAAACTGGTTCATATGATACATGTATGTAGTACATAATATCATTATCAATGTCATTGTCGTCTGTGAGATTTTATTGAGCTGTGATGACCTTAGTACGGTTCACAGGATCAGCCGGTGGAAGCAGGAGCATCTGGCTGCTTCTCTGGCACAGCGTTTTGAAACGCAGGAAGATCGTTGTATGACTCGTAACACTTTGCAAGAGTCGGGTACGGTTCCTGTAGAAATCCACACAAACGAAAACACACATGTCTTACCAAGATTGTACAAGTAGAAAGGGAGAACTTAAACAGAACGAGGATATCGTCTATGCCATCACAATATGAATATTTTTGCAACTGTGTGCGTGTGAGCCAAAGATAACATGTTCATGTTACAATAGAATTGATCAAGGATTCCAGAGTTTTGGGTATATATATAGTACGTAAAAAGCTAGGCCTGAAAGAATGTCGTGTTGTGAAAGAAGAAGAAGGAAAAGTACCATGTTAATCTGGAATCTGTTGATAGCTCCGTGGATCTGTGGTGCTAGAAAGAGATCAGCCTGCAAAACAATGCTTCATCACTTTAAAAGTTGCCTACTTACTGGTTGTAATAGATGGTAGTATCTAAAGGGAGAAAAGAATCACTGAGGTTGTTTCTCAAATCTTGAAAGGGTGCAAGACAGAGAAAATCCAGAGAGATTTAGAGAAATACCAAGTAAACTTCATCACCAGTTGCGTGTTTTCCAGCGCAGCTCACCAACAGTTTCTCGAGAGCTGAAAGAGACATTATTACACAGGTCATTATAAGACTTTATATCAAAATGGTAATACTAGTAAACATCAACGAGATGACATGGATGCATATGTTTAACAGAGAAATGAGTAACACTTTCACACTATATTTTAACTACACAGTTTTTAACTAAAAACATTTTAACAACATTGTCTCTGTATCTAGTTGATTATTCCAATGATATAGTGGTTTATGACTATGGGTAGAAGTAGAGATCTCATACCTGCGAATCCTTTTGTGATAGCATTATTAACACAAGCAGTTTTTTCCTCTGAATTGATCTTTTCTTCGATGAAACTCTGTAGTGAAAAGGAGAAAAAGGAAGGTAACTAGGGTTTGCTAAAGCAATGGCAGAGTCTAAGATATTAACGTCAATCTCAGATCCTCACAATGACACCCAGGTTTTGATGAGGCTGTATGCCAGATAAGACAATACTCGCGGCCTGAAACAAGATAACAACCATTACACTCACAATCTGCATAGTAACTACAAGAGTAGGAAACAGAACAATCCAAGCTGGTATTGTGGACTGTATTCTGACTTAAAAAAAGAATATGATCAACTGCAGAGAACATAGCCTTAAAGAGCATAAAAGGTTGTAATAACACATCTAACAAAGCAGGAAGTTAAAACTGAAACCGACAAGCCTAGAGTTGACCACAAGTAATAGAAGACAAGCAAAAGATTGCAACAATACCTGGTAGTTCACAGCGCGTTTGTGGAGGTCGCGTGGTAAGAGAGGTGGCTCAGGATATTTCTCATCCAGATACTGTCAAATACAAAAAAAAAACAAAGATGGATGAAAAGTTTATTTGAATCCACAAAACCGCACAACAATGGGTGTAATATACTAACCATTAAAATGGCAAGAGAATCCGAAATGACAATATCTCCATCAACAAGGGCTGGTACAGTACCCATTGGATTGATCTTCTTGAAATCTTCAGAATCAAAATAATAAGTCTTCTTAGTGACTCAGTTACATATAATCAATTTCACATATCATTCTCATTTTTTTTGTTGCAATCAGAGCTTGAATCCGAATCAAAGCAATACCTGGATTGGATTGTTCACCCTTGAGCAGATTAACAGGTAGATACTCATATTCAAGCCTAAACACAGATCCAATTTCAGATGAAGATGAAAAACACAATAGTTTACCAAAAAAGAGTAGAATCATGATTAGGGAGCAAGACCTTTGAGAGAGAGGGCGATACGGACACGATGAGCGCAGGAGCTTCTCCAGTAAGAGTACAGCTTCAGCTTCTCCTCCTTCTTCCCTTCTCCCGAATTCGCCTGTTCATCAATCTAAAAAACAAATAAAATATATTTATGAATCAATGAAAAAAGTAAAGATTGACAAGGAAATTGAGTGAAGATGATAATCTGATAAATCACCATGTTCAGTATATGGATTTTCTTCCTCTTCTTCTTCACAGATTCAAAGGCGATTTTGTAGTACAAAGAAGAAAGAGTGGAGACTTCGGAGACGACACTCTAAACTAGAATACAATTGTATTATTATTATTTTTTGTCATTTAGCGTTAGAGTAAAACAATTGTAAATTTTTGCTGTTGCCGGACTTTCAGTTTCAGGTGAAAATTTAAAAACATGAGATAATTTTGGGCCTTTTTTTTTTGTCAACTAATTTTGGGCCTTCTTCACATATTCAAAGGTGATTGTGTGCTGACTTTCGTATTACAGAGAAGACCATGTGGAGAATTCGGAGACGACACTGGAAATTAATTAAAAAAAGATAATCGATTTTGTCATTTAGCGTTTAGAGCAAATCAATAATATCAGTTTGACATAGCCTTTGAGCTCTCTTTCTCTTTTCCTGCCAGCCTCTGCTTCACAAGTCAGAGTAACTTACTTGGGACAGAAGTAAAATGGAGAGACACAGACTAACTATAATCCGGATTGGTCTCTGTCATCTCTTTGTTTCATTTTCTGATAACTTGTCTCTTAGATCTTTAAGAGCATCCACAACTTCAGAATTAAGATTGTGTTTCAGCAATCTCCCTTGGAAAGATGTTGACCTGCGTAACAAAGATTTGATCTACAACACAATGTTTCACAAGATGACATGAAAGAGTCACAAAAACTTGAGACAAAAATACACTTCTTTATGGAGCTTACTTCTTTATTGAGACAAAAAACTTAAGTGACTGACGTGGAACTAACATAGTCACGATCCACCCATCAACATGTCTTGGACCACTTGTGCAACCGAGCCTAAACGCAAGCTGCGCCTTTTGCTACAGCGCTTGCAAGGCTCAACCGAGACACATGGGCATCACTGGCTAGGTGTGGTGCACGTGCGTGAGAAATGCGGCTAAAGGTCACGTGATGCTACTCGAAACACCTGAAGCTTCTGGTCGGTTTTTATAAAATAATGGGATTTATCAGTTCAGTTAGTTCGCTGCTCCCGTGTCCAAACTGTTCCCTTAGTTTGATGTTCACAAGATTGATTGAGCTTGAGATGGTTTTTACTACAGTTGAAGATGCGGTTAAGGAGACGGTCCACAATCTTATAGATAAGGCTTCCTCTGAATGCCTAGAATATATTTTCGAGTTTCAAACTCTGTGATCTTTATTGTATAATACAAGTAAAGTAACTAAGAAATACACTGGTTCATATGATACATCAATATATGAGTACACGGTATTCTTATCATTGTAGCTGGTGTTGTCTGAAGTTTTATTGAGCTGTGATGAGCTTACTTCGGTTCACAGGATCAGCTGGTGGAAGCAGGAGCATCTGGCTGCTTCTCTGGGACAGCGTTTTGAAACGCAGGAAGATCATTGTATGACTCGTAACACTTTGCAAGAGTCGGGTACGGTTCCTGTAGAATTCCATACAAACGAAAAAAACACGTCTTAACCAAAATTGTATTAACCAATATTGTATAAGTAGAAAAGAAAAGAAGCCGAGGATATCACAACAGGAATATCTTTGCAACTGTGTAAACCAAAGATAACATTTTCATGTTACCATAATGATCAAGGATTAGTACGCAAAGGCTACGCCTGAAAAAATGTCGTGTTGGAAAAAGAATGAAAAGTACCATGTTAATCTGGAACCTGTTGATAGCTCCGTGGATCTGTGGTGCTAGAAAGAGATCAGCCTGCAAAACAATGCTTCATCACTTAAAAGTTGCCTACTTACTGGTTGTAATAGATAGTAGTATCTAAAGGGAGAAAAGAATCACTGAGGTTTTTCTCCAATCTTGGAAAGGGGCAACACAGAGAAAAATCCAGAGGGATTTAGAGAAATACCAAGTAAACTTCATCACCAGTTGCGTGTTTTCCAGCGCAGCTCACCAACAGTTTCTCGAGAGCTGCAAGAGACATAATTACAGAGGTGAGTACAGTAAACACCAAAAGATGAACGGTACGATTGACAAAGCATAAAGCATGGAGGGATATGTTGTAACAGAGAAATGAGTAAGACTTTCATACTCTTCTAGTATTTAACTAAAAACATTTTAACAACATAATCTTGGTTCATGATTAGGTCTCTATATCTTGTTGATTACTCCATTGACAGAATGGTTTATGACTATGGGTAGAATTGGAGATTTCATACCTGTGAATCCTTTTGTGATAACATTGGTAACCCAAGCAGTTTTCTCCTCTGAACTTATCTTTTCCTCGATGAGCCTCTGTAATGAAAAGGAGAAAAAAAGAAGGTAAGTAGGATTTGCTAACGCAATGATAGAGTCTAAGATGTTAACGTCAATCTCAGGTTCTCACAATGACACCCAGATTTTGATGAGGCTGCATACCAGAGAAGACAATACTCGCTGCCTGAAACAGAATAAGAACCATTGCTATAAAGCTGACATGATAATATGATTGAACTGCAGAGAACAGAAGCTTAACAGCAATAACTGCACGGTTTTCATATGCTGAAAAAACACATGTAAACAAAGCAGGATTTAAAGCTGTAACCACGGAGCAAAGACAAAAAAAGATTGCAAAAATACCTGGTAGTTCACAGCCCTTTTATAGAGGTCGCGAGGTAAGAGAGGTGGCTCAGGATACTTCTCATCCAGATACTGTCAAATACACAAAGGAAAAAACAAAGATGGATGAAACGTTTCTTTGAGTCCACAAAACCACACAACAATGGGTGTGTTATACTAACCATTATAATGGCAAGAGAATCAGAAATGACAATATCTCCATCAACAAGGGCTGGTACAGTACCCATTGGATTGATCTTCTTGAAATCTTGACAATCAAAAACGACAAGACTTTTTTTTTTAACATACAAAGAACCAATTATTATCAGTTGTAAATGACTCTTATATAGTTAGATTATCATCCACATGATCAGTATCAAACAGAGCTTGAATCCGAATCAAAGCAAGGAAAGTAGGTACCTGGATCGGATTGTTCATCTTTGAGCAGATTAACAGGTATATACTCATATTCAAGCCCTAAACACAGATCCAATTTCAGATAAAGACGAAAAACACAATAGCTTACAAAAAAAGAGTAGAATAATCATTAGGGAGCAAGACCTTTGAGAGAGAGGGCGATACGAACACGATGAGCGCAGGAGCTTCTCCAGTAAGAGTAGAGCTTCAGCTTCTCCTTCTTCTCTTCTCCCGAGTTCGCCTGATCATCAATCGCAAAAATAAATAAATATATCTATGAGTTTAATCATCAATCAATCTGATATGTGACCATGGTGGAAGAGAATTATTAAGAGAAGAAAGAGAGTTAACCATGTTCAGTAATTGGTTTCTTCTTCACAAGATTCAAAGGTCTTTAGTAGTACAGAGAAGACGATGTGGAGAATTCGGACACGCCACTGGAAATTAATAAAAAATCAATTTTGTCAATTAGCGTTAAGAGTAAATCAACAAATCAGTTTGACTCTCTTGTTTAATTTATGCTGCAATTTGTTTTGTTTATATTATATAAAACCAAATAGAAAAAAAAGAGAGTTTTAAAGGTAATCGTTGCTGTTGACAAAAAAAAAAAAAAAAAAAGGTAATCGTTGCTGGAGAAGACATTTTACAACTCAACAAGAGAAATTGTGTGGGCCTTTTAAGGCCAAGAATTGGTAAATATTTAGCGCAAGTCAGGAGTTGTATAGTGCGTTCAAAACTAAAATGTAGAACACTCCCACCAATCTCTCAATACATAGGTAATGAATGGTGATGACATGGTGCCGGACGGATTTCATTGCGTAATTGAAATAACCCTATTTGCTTCACCATTCAACATAAAATTAGCAACATGTGCTTATTTTTGCCAATAACACAGTTAATAAAAACCAAAAAATTTCTTTTTGTGTGTTCGTCATTTTGCAATACCACATGTGTTGTAGTGTATACTTCAAGGTAGATTTTGTAATAAAAGTGGTACCAAATTAGACGGCAGTACGGTACAACTGCGGTTTGTGCAGAATTAAAGTGTGGTACGTTATAACTGCGGTTGTAAGTTAAAAACGGTGCGAAATATTGTTTGATTGGTGACAATAAATTTACGATATTAAATAATTATATATTAATAAAATAATGGTAGGTTTTGAATATATAATATAGTTTATATATACATATATGAATAATATATTAATTAAATAATTATACTTTAAATTAAATTGTCTTATATATATATAAAGTAAGAAAATAGTTAAGCACAACAAAAAACTATAGATTATTTTCATTTATTTTAAAATATAGTAAACAGTCAAATATTATAATTATTTGGGTTAATATTTTATTTTTTGTTTAGAGCAAATCAACAAAATCAGTTTGACATAGCCTTTGAGCTCTCTTTCTCTTTTCCTGCCAGCCTCTGCTTTCACAAGTCAGAGTAACTTACTTGGGACAGAAGTTAAATGGAGAGACATAGACTAAACTATAATCTGGATTGGTTTCTGTCATCTCTTGTTTCGTTTTCTGATAATTGTCTCTTAGATCTTTAAGAGCATCCACAACTTCAGAATTAAGATTGTGTTTCAGCAACCTCCCTTGGAAAGATGTTGACCTGTGTAACAAAGCTTTGATCTACAACACAATGTTTCACAAGATGACATGAAAGAGTCACAAAAACTTGAGACAAAAAACACTTCTTTATGGAGCTTACTTCTCTATTGAGGCAAAACAACTTAAGTGACTGACGTGGAACTAACATAGTCACGATCCACCCATCAACATGTCTTGGACCACTTGTGCAACCGAGCCTAAACGCAAGCTGCGCCTTTTGCTACAGCGCTTGCAAGGCTCAACCGAGACACATGAGCATCACTGGCTAGGTGTGGTGCTCGTGCGTGAGAGATGCGGCTAAAGGTCACGTGATGCTACTCGAAACACCTGAAGCTTCTGGTCGGTTTTTATGCAATAATGGGATTTATCAGTTCAGTGAATTCGCTGCTCTCGTGCCCAAACTGTTCCCTGAGTTTGATGTTCACAAGATTGATTGAGCTTGAGATGGTTTTTACTGCAGTTGAAGATGCGGTTAAGGAGACGGTCCAGAGTCTTAGAGACAAAGGCTTTCTCTGAATGCATAGATTATCTTTGGGGGTATCAAACTCTGTGATCTTTATTGTATAATACAAGTAGAGTAACTAAGAAGTACACTGGTTCATATGATACATCAATATATGAGTACACGGTGTTCTTATTATTGTTGCTGTTGTTGTCTGTGAAGTTTTATTGAGCTGAGAGTAGCTTACTACAGTTCACAGGTTCAGCTGGTGGAAGCAGGAGCATCTGGCTGCTTCTCTGGGGCTGCGTTTTGAAACGCAGGAAGATCATTGTATGACTCGTAACACTTTGCAAGAGTCGGGTACGGTTCCTGTAGAATTCCATACAAACGAAAAAACACATGTCTTAACCAAAATTGTACAAGTAGAAAAGAAAAGAAGCCGAGGATATCACAACAGGAATATCTTTGCAACTGTGTAAGCCAAAGATAACATGTTCATGTTACCATATAACTGATCACGGATTAGTACGCAAGATTCTAAGCCTGAAAAAATATAGTGTTGGAAAAAGAAGGAAAAGTACCATGTCAATCTGGAACCTGTTGATAGCTCCGTGGATCTGTGGTGCTAGAAAAAGATCAGCCTGCAAAGCAATGCTTCATCACTTTAAAACTTGCCTTCTTCCTGGTTGTAATAGATAGTAGTATCTAAAGGGAGAAAAGAATAACTGAGGTTGTTTCTCAAATCTTGGGAGGGGGCAACACAGAGAAAAATCCAGAGAGATTTAGCGAAATACCAAGTAAATTTCATCACCAGTTGCGTGTTTTCCAGCGCAGCTCACCAGCAGTTTCTCGAGAGCTGAAAGAGACATAATTACACAGGTCAATAACCTTTTATCGAAGTGGTAATTATAGTAAACATCAAGGAGATGAATGGTACAACGGATAAAGCAGGGATAGATATGTTTAACAGAGAAATGAGTAAGACTTTCGTACTCTTTAAACCACAGTATTAAACTAAAAACATTAACCAAGCGAGGACGGTCTAGTGGTCTTGAGGGAGCTTCGGCCTCAATACGGACCCCGATTCGAATCCCGCTGACCACTGGGGTAAAATTTAACATATGGACT
Source organism: Moricandia arvensis (assembly GCA_905132765.1). Lineage (NCBI taxonomy): Eukaryota > Viridiplantae > Streptophyta > Magnoliopsida > Brassicales > Brassicaceae > Moricandia > Moricandia arvensis. The sequence continues at coordinate 54,805 of CAJHQP010002102.1, forward strand.
CCCCAGCGTCTGGTGACCGAGGCGTAATCCGATCGATAATGTAGACTGTTGCGGACACTCGCCCATAGTCTAGATCTACTTCGGTAGGGGCTAGGAAACATCGGGTTATTCAAAAAAAAAAAAAAACATTTAAACAACTTCGCCTTGGTTTTTTACCCACAAAAAAAAACATTGCCTTGGTTCTTGAGTACGCCTCTTTATCCTATTGAGCATTCCAATGAGAATGGTTTCTGATTACGGGTAGATTTACAGATCTCATACCTGTGAATCCTTTTGTGATAACATTAGTAACCCAAGCAGTTTTCTCCTCCGAATTTATCTTTTCCTCGATGAACTTCTGTAATGAAAAGGAGAAAAAAAAAAGAAAATAACTAGGGTTTGCTAAAGCAATGGTAGAATCTAAGATAGTAACGTCAATCTTATATCCTCACAATGACACCCAGATTTCGCTGAGGCTGTATGCCAGAGAAGACAATACTCGCTGCCTGAAACAAAACAAGAACCCTTACACTCACAACCCGCATAAGAACTACAAGAGTGGGAAACAGAACAATCCAAGCTGGTATTGTGGACTGTATTTTGACTTTAAAGAGCATAAAAGGTTGTAATAACACATCTAACAAAGCAGGAAGTTAAAACTGAAACCGACAAGCCTAAGGTTGACCACACAAGTAACAGAAGACAAGAAAAGATTGCAAAAATACCTGGTAGTTCAAAGCCCTTTTATAGAGGTCGCGAGGTAAGAGAGGTGGCTCAGGATACTTCTCATCCAGATACTGTCAAATACACAAAAAAAATTACAAAGATGGATAAAAAGTTTCTTCAAATCCACAAAACCATACAACAATGGGTGTGTTATACTAACCATTATAATGGCAAGAGAATCAGAAATGACAATATCTCCATCAACAAGGGCTGGTACAGTACCCATTGGATTGATCTTCTTGAAATCTTGACAATCAAAAACGATTTTAACATACAAGAAACCAATTATCAGTTGTATATGACTCTTATATAATTACATTATCATCCACATAATCAGTATCAAAAAGAGCTTGAATCCGAATCAAAGCAAGAAAGTTACGTACCTGGATCGGATTGTTCACCCTTGAGCAGATTAACAGGTATATACTCATATTCAAGCCCTAAACACAGATCCAATTCAGATGATAAGAAGAACACAATAGCTTACAAAAAGAGTAGAATAATCGTTAGCAATAAAGTCGTAACAAACGTAAGCTTGTATAAAACTATCCTTCGTTTTATTATGTTTAGAAACTTTCTCAAAACTAAACACAAGCTTATTATCTTCCTTAGTAGTTCATCACAAACCGATGTACTTATATAGCTAAATAGAAATCCTTCTCTATCTAGTAATAGGTTTATCTTTTCCTTTTTTACATATATCTTTAGTTATCCTAATCCTTTAAGGATAACTTCTATCCTAAGTAATGAAGCTTATCCAACAAGCAAGACCTTTGAGAGAGAGGGCGATGCGGACACGATGAGCGCAGGAGCTTCTCCAGTAAGAGTACAGCTTCAGCTTCTCCTTCTTCTCTTCTCCCGAGTTCGCCTGATCATCAATCGCAAAAATAAATTAAATATATCTATGAGTTTAAATCATCAATCAATCTGATATATGACCATGGTGGAAGAGTATATTATTAAAAGAAGAAAGAGAGACTTAACCATGTTTAGTAATTGGTTTCTACTTCTTCTTCTTCACAGATTCAAAGGTCTTTAGTAGTACAGAGAAGACGATGTGGACAATTCGGACACGCCATTGGAAACTAATAAAAAATCATCGTCGAGAATCCGGAGTCGCCGCTGGAAATTAATAAAAAAAAAATTGTCATTTAGCGTTAAGAGTAAATCAACAAATCAGTTTGACTCTCTTGTTTAATTTATATGCTGCAATTTGTTTTGTTTATATTATATTATATGAAACCAAAAAAGAAGAAGAGAGTTTTAAGGTAATCGTTGCTGGAGAAGACATTTTACAACTCAAAGACAAGAGAAACTGTGTGGGCCTTTAAAGCCTATAATTGGTAAATATTTAGCGCAAGTCAGCAGACATTCCCACGAATATATATATATATATATATATAAGACAATTAATTTTAAAGTATATTTATTTAATTAATATATTATTCAAATATATATATATATATATATTTAACTGTGTTATACATTCAAAACCTACCATTATTTTATTAATATATAATTATTTAATACCGTAAATATATTGTCACCAATCAAATAATATTTCGCACCGATTTTAATTTAAAATTGCAGTTGTAATGTATTACACTTTAATTTCGCACAAATCGCAGTTGTACCGTACTGCAGTCTAATTTCGTACCGTTTTTATTATCAAATCCGCCGTTACCATTCGGACTCATAATTATTTTATACTACTATTAATCAATGTTACAACTAAAGCCATACCTACGCATTTTGTAGAAAACTATCGTATATATAGATTATTTGGGGTCTAAATGAGACTTAAATGTTAACAAATTATTAACTAATTTATATTTATTTTATATTTATATAAAATAATTAATTTAAAATTAATTATAAAATTATTTTGTTGAATTACTAAAATTAGATATACAAAACAAAAAATAGATAAATTTGTGATTTTATACTAATATTCTTGTTTAACAGATTTAGATTAATACAGATTAATTAAAAATATGGTTTCGACCGCTTTAAATCCTATGAATTGAATTTTATGAAAATCATTTTGGTTTAAAGTGATTTAGTGCGTAGGTCAAACCAACTTTTAGAACCTTGATATTAATGCTTTAATAAATGTACACTTGAATTGAAAGATTTGTACCAAACAAAATTATTTCATGATAGTTTTTGTTCGGATAAAGGGCACACAGGAAGAATCAAATTTATGCAAAACTGTATACCAATATAGAATTTTCTTAATCCAAAATATTCAATTGGGATTGAAAAAAAAAACAAATAAAATGATGAGAAATATCCTAAGATAGATTTAAAAAATTTTTGTCATAAAATAATCTTTAAGGAAAAAATAACCAAAACAACTTTTATTAAAAGGTGTAAATATACATTTATATCATTGAGTTAATTAATCTAGACTTAGGGTTTATAGTTATGGGTTGAGTTTTTGAAAATGAGGCTTAAAATTAAAAAAAAATATTAATTTAAAAAAAAATGAAAAAAAACTATTTTAATCATTTTTATTAGGGATGACTTCTTTAGACTCCCTAAACTAATAGAACCCACACTCAATCCACCCAAACTTTTAGACTCTTTTCAAAACCCCCTAAACATACTTAGCTCATCAATTATCCACCTAAACTTTTTGTTTTTTAATTAATTGCACAAATCGTTTAATTTGTTCTTAATTGCGATTAACAATTAAAAAGGTGTTCGCGATTGATTCAGCTAGTTTGACCTTTTCCAAATACAAGAAAAATAAGCAATGCATCATCCATAATAAAGATGCAAATTCGAATAAACAAAGATTCCAGCGAGACTTATGAACAAATGCACACAACACTATTAAGTGAGGTACAAATTTTGAACAAATATACAGATTCAGATGTCTTTTTGCTCGCTTTTTGGAAAACAAAACTCATCAAGAAAACATATACATTCATAAATCAGAATGTGTTATGTTTGGAAATAACTAATGAGACCATTGAGTCAACAAATAAAACACTGTGGAGAGAAAAAAATCTAAAGACAGAGAAGCAAAGACTTCAAAAACTTAATCAATTGCATACGTTTTTTATTCTAATCACAATTAAGAACAGATTAAGCGATTTGTGGAATTAATTAGAAAACAGAAATTTAAGGTGGATAATTGATGAGTTAAGTATGTTGAGGGGGTTTTGGAAAGAGCCTAAAAATTTAGGTGGATTGAGTATGGGTTCTATTAATCTGGGGGCTTAAAGAAGTCAATCCTTTTTATTAAGGTCTATTTTTTTGTGATAAAAACTTAAAAAAATATATTTGAAAAATTAGCCTTAAAATGATTGCTTCTTATTTATTTCAAAAGTTGGAATCAGCAACACTATTATTTAAAATCCAACCTTTTGATTAGTCTTCCTGGTTTCACTACATCAGACATATTTCAGATTTTCATTACCCTTTTTATGTTATTTACTCTTACTCCTGCTCTGAATACCAAACCAACATTAACTTTTATACAAATCTAGATTTCATATCTTCCCTGGGAGTTAGGGCAATGCATGAGAAGAACCCAAACGCCTATGGTTATCTTCCACGTTCTTCATCTCGAGTCTCCCCTGTTTTCTCACCTGGACTTCCTCAACTTCGTTAGCTTCTGCGTTTTGAAGCTCTCTCAAAGCTCTTTTAGCGTACACAGTGAAAGCTACAGTCGTCACAACCGCAATGATCAAGGAGATGACGTTGTACACTATCTCTACTGTTGTCAAACGTTGATGTCCGTATTGCACATCCGCGAATGTTCTGATCAATCGACCACTGCATATGAAATTTCAGATTTTTTTAGAATTATGTTTTCACTTTCTATGAATCAAACTGTGGAGAGTGAGAGACTGACCTGTAAATGTAGATGAAAGCTTCAGGTATCATTCCTGCTATGGAGCCGAACAAGTAAGGCCAGAATCTCATGCTTGTCACAACGATGGCGTAGTTGAAAATGGTGTAAGGGAATGGCGAAACGCGAAAGATTGCCACGACTCTGAACTGATGGAACCAGCTTCCTTCTGCAGCTAGTCTAAGAACAGCAGCTTGACGAGGCCACCTTTTTAACCATTGCTGCATTTTTATAAAGAAAATAAGTATAGTGATCTTGTGAAAAAAAACATCATCAAGTAGTGAAAGGTTTCTTTTTACATGGAGGCGATCACGAAACATTAGGCCGATAAGGTAAGGAAGAACCATGCCAACGGTGGTTCCAACCATGATAATAACAAAACCGAGACCATAACCGAAAATCATCCCAGCTAACCACATAGAAGGACCAGAAGGAATCAAGAAGACAGGGAACAAAGCCAAGGACACAACAAGCACAATGGCGAGCGTAGGACGGCCAAAAGCAGTTGCTTCCCATTGAAGAATCGGAATCAGAACCTACAATCAATCAAAACTACACCATTACACTCAGACACAAACGTCACTGAAACTTTGATGACTGAGTAAAAAGGAATCACCTTTTGAAACACAAAGGGAACACCCCACTTGGCGAAAACAAGAGTGAGGAAGAGAGTAAGTACACATATCCCCAAAGCTTTAAACCACCAAATCAAGTTTCTACTCCGCATCTCTGATTGAGATGCTAGCAACACAGTTTCAGGTGGAGAAGGACCAACAACAAGGCGAACGTATTCATTATCTTCCCTCATGTGACGAACAGAGTCTGAGGTATCGTCTCTTGGCTCTTTCAATGGATTTGACATCTGTACTCAATACCTAAACAGGAACACAATCATTATCAATGGAAACAGAGCAAAACAGGGGACCAATAGAAGAAAGATCAAACCCTAGAGGCATCAAAATCAACAAAGATGCTTAGCTTCGCAACTTCGAAGACACACAAGGAAACGATAAGTAAGAAGTAAAGTTCAAATTACAAGGAGAAAGAATCTCGACGACGAACACCGAACTTTCCGATTACGGCTAAAAATTAAATTCCATTTTCAAATCAAACAATCATACAGTACTCAAATCACTTAGATCTCTTAGTCTAACAGGAAAAAAAATCAACAAATTAGAAGAAAAAAATCAACAAAAATTAGAAAGTAGAGCTAGGGTTTAACAAATCCAACCTGCGAAGAGATTTACCAAAAGGAAGCAGAAGATCACCCTGCGGCAAGCTAATCAGCGCCTAGTCTCAAGGTTCGTCGAAGCTCCAACGCCGTCGGAGAGAAACTAGGGTTGTTGCGGCGGATTTACGCCTGGATTTAGTGTCGTTTGTTTTTGTTTTGCTTCAAACGAGAAAAGCGTGATTTTAAGTTTTTTTTTTTCTTTTCTGTTACGGAAATTCAAATGGAAAATGAGAAAGCATCTACTTCCTTTTTCAGTTTTTATGACTTTATTATCCATTTTTTTAGGGCAACTCTCTCAAATAACAATTTTTGAAGTTTTTGTCACAAAAATAAACTTCAAAAACAAAAATGACCAAACTAGACCTTTTTATTTTTTAAAAAATAATATTTTTTATTTAATTTTTCAATTTTAAACCTCACCCCTAAAACCCCACCCCATAACTCTAAACCCTAAGTCTAGATTAGTTAACCCAAGGGGTATAAACGTATATTTACCTTCAAAATCCCACTCCAAAAAAGTTATTTTTGTCATTTTTTCCTTTAAAATTTATTTTTGTAACAAAAACTTTTTTAGGTCTATCTTAGAGTATTTCTCTTTTTTTTATTTGTTTTAAGCCTTCTGGAATATCGAGTCAGATTATATTATTAAAAATGAAATTGATAACGTATTTTTTGGCATTTGACACCGTTGATCCATAATTTGCCTACCTGACTTGACCTACCTTATTTAAAATTTGGTTTGTTTTAGATAAGAATTATTCCAAACCTTTGAACAAACGTTAAAAAATAAATGAATATCTTTTCCAAACCAAAGCCAAAACCAACCAACGAATCCTCATATGTTATTATTGACCCAAAATAAAGGAGCGTGAAGGATACGTGCGGAGTGATGGATAGAAAGAAGGGGTATTTTCGTAAGTAACTATAACGACTTTCAGAAAAATAATCATCATATGCTCCTCCTCTCGTGTTGCATAGGAGACTGGCCTCGGAGACGGGCTTTGAATATTCATGGGCTTTATGGATATTTTATGGGCTGTTGTGGTTTGCCCAATATGACAGCGCGGTCGTTTGCGTGATGTCACGACACCTCTTCTTTTGTAGATTTTGTTTTGATCACATGCACCTCTTCTTTTGTAGATTTTACTATAATCGTTACCTTAAACTTGTTGATTTGGACTAGCTTCTCCGAAACTTCAATGTTGATTCAGAGAATTTTCTAGTAAATATGTGTGCACGATGATTTTACAAGACAAAAGCAGAGAATTCAAGAAAAGTAAAACAGACAATTTTGTTTCTCTAAAGGCATGTTTATTAACAATTTCTTAGTAGGGATTTTTAATTTTTTTAATAGACATTTTTTAAATTTTTAATTAAGTTAACTTAAAAATTATCTCTTAAATAAGAGATATAAAAACCGTTTTTTAATAAAAAAAATTAAAAAGAAAAGTAAAATTATGTTAAAAATTTTACCATAAAAAATTGGAGATAAACACTGGTTTCTTAGCTAAGTAACGGAGACTTTGATCGACGTGACTATATGAAAATTTTAATGAGCGAAAAACACAAGTGAGACAAGTGTTACACGCCTTTTAACCGTGTCCTCGTTGAATGTGACACCTCTCCGAAACTTCCACGTTGATGCACAGGGTATTATTTTTATTCGTAAGGTATTCGCGGACAAGTTTACAGTGACAGACACGACTTTATAAAAGAAACTATTGTTGACCAAAAATAAACAGAAGACGATGGCGAAAAATCACGGCGTTGAATCTAGCGGCGAAGGCGGAGGAAAGATCGTTTCAGATTCTTCTTCGTCGCCGTTCAATTCCTTTCCGGAGGATTGCATCTCCAATATAGTCTCCTTCACAAGTCCACGTGATGCTTGCGTCGTCGCTACGGTTTCAAAAGCCTTTGAATCTGCGGCCAACTCAGATGTCGTGTGGGAGAAGTTTCTTCCGCCGGAGTATTCATCTCTGGTTCTTCGATCACGAGAGTTCTCGTCCAAGAAGGAGCTCTACTTCGCCTTATGCGAGGAGCCTGTTCTCATCGACGATGGTGCAAAGGTATAATAACTGTTCTTGACTTTTGTTCATTGGATCTGTCTCAACTTGTGATGCTAGTGAATGATTCTGTTTTGTTCTTGACTTTGTTTGGCTCAACTTGTGATGCTAGTGAATGATTATGTTTTGTTCTTGTAATGAAAAGAGCTTTTGGTTGGAGAAAGCAAGTGGGAAGAGGTGTTTAATGTTATCTGCGACGATCATATCAATCATATGGGGAGATACTCCACAGTATTGGGAATGGGTTACAATTCCTGAAGCTAGGTAACTACTCTCTCTTTACTCATTAATCAGTGTGTAACAAACTATGGTTGATTTAAGAAACTTGGTGTGTGTACTTACAGGTTTGAAATAGTTGCGGAGCTTCGGAATGTATGTTGGTTTGAGATTAGAGGCCGGGTGAATGCTCATGTCCTGTCTCCAAGAACTCGCTACTCGGCTTACATTGTGTTCAAGAAAGCGGATCCATGTTACGGCTTTGATGATGTGGCTATAGAAGCTGGAGTTGGCGTTGTGGGGCATGAAGGTTCTACAAGAACCATATGCTTTGAAATGGATGAGGATGATGAGGGAGAGATGGGATGGATCTACCCAGAGGAGAGGGAGGATGGGTGGATGGAGGTAGAGCTTGGGGAATTTTTCAATGGAGAGGATATAATGAATGGTGATGAGATTGAGATGAGTGCTTTGGAGACTAGGGAGCTTGGTTGGAAGCGTGGCTTGATCATTCAAGGAATCGAAATCCGTCCTGCGAAAATCCAGTGAAGAAAATAATGCTGGGAGCATTCATCTGTTTTGGTATCATTGTCAATTGGTTATGTGACTGAGTGAAGAGGTACAATCCAATTGATAAACAAGTGTGTTCGGTTGTGTTTGATATGTAATGAGCAACAACTACTTTGATAGAGGTTGAATGCTTGTTAGTTGGTTTATGTAAAACCGGTTATCTCCGGTTATGCTTTGGTTTGCGTCTAATAGATCTAATTTAAAAACGTTGTTGTAGTAAAAGAGTGTTTGAATTTGCAGTGTTTCTGGATTTTGTTGTTGTATGAACAAGTTCAGTCAATAGAAAAAAAAGTCAATACAAGAGTTGTTTTTGGTCAAATTATTAGATAGATGATGAGTACGCTATGTATTAATTTTATATCATGATGATCTTATATGCTTAGATGAGTCGATTTTATTATAAGTTTGTACGTTTGTTTAACGACATCTGAAAAAAAAAAACAAAAGCAACATGAAACACATAAAAATAATAGTATTTCTGTAAATATGTATGGGCGACTTGGGACGAGTCTTTCTTTTTGTTTTTCCCGTCGGCAGAGACTACTTGAGACGAATTCTCTAAAGTCTTGGCCTTACAGATTAAGAAAGATCAACAGATAGAGACAAAAACAAGGCGTTCAAACAAAAAGTTAAGAAGTTTCCAGCTCGACCGTAGGGTCAAAACACGGCGTTGATGGCAAGCATGCGGATCTCAGAGCATGCGCAGTGGAGAGTACCTCTCCACAGTTTTCACCATTTATATTAATAAAAAAATAAAAAGAGGAAAGAGAGTGCAAAAATCAAAAGAATCGACTCTTCTTCACGGTACTCTGACACATACTGAAGATATTCACATGCCTATGTGTCACTCTCCCAATTATTTTATTTTTCTTTGTTTTAAAATTTAGTTGTATAATAATATATATCAATATTAAATTTATCAGATACTCAGTTGAAAAGTATTACCGCTGCTGATGCTCTCAAGTCTCAACCATCGGTTTTGCAGTTTGTTTATAATATTTTAAGAATAATCAAGGGCGGACTGTCACTACAAGAAAACAAGGTATATTCCGACGGAAATTCCGACGGAGACACATATCCTTAGAATTTTTTGACGAAATACCGACGAAATTCCGAGAAAACAAAAAAATCATGTTTCCTCGGAATTTCATCGAAAAATTCCGACGAAATTCCGAGGAACAGTTATTTCGTCGGTATTTTCCGAGAAAATTCCGAGGAACGAAATTTCGTCGGTATAAACCGAGGAAATTCCGAGGAAATAAGAGTTAGTCCTCAGAATTTCCTCGGAACATACCTTAGTACATTTCGGATTTGGGGTTTAGGTTTAGGGACAACACTTTCGTCGGAATTTCCTCAGAAATTACCGAGGAAATTTTGACGAAATGGTTAGGGGCAACCATTTCGTCGGAAATTCCTCGGTATTTTCCGAGGACCCGGACCAGTTCCTCGGAATTTCCTCGGAAAATACCGAGGAAATTCCGACGAAAAGTGATATTTTGAATCGAAAACATCGTTTTACGGTTAGAAATGAAAACATACAACCAAAAAAACTTTCCTAAGTGTCTTAAATTGATTTCCAGTCCAAATATTAGTTTATTTTCAATTAATAAACACTTTTCCGATTGTATAAACGAAATTCATACACTTCAAAAGAAACACTTATACAGTTTTAATAAACAGGAAGGACAATACTTGTAATCGATTTCGATTTTTTGTAATTTAATGGTTTATCCACATCTTTAGATAGAATTCTCAACGTTATGCATTGGACAACTTTGAAATTGTGTAAGAAATGAACTAGGGTTCACAAATTTGATGATTCCAAACCCCAAAACATGTTTTCCTCGGAAATTCCTCGGAATATTCCGAGGAAATTCCGAGGAAAAGGAAGTATGATTATCTAATAAGGGAACTTGCAGAGCATATTCCTTTTCTTCGGAATTTCCTCGGAATTCCGAGGAAATTCCGAGGAAAAAGAATATGCTCTGCACAGATTATGATATTTTTTCCGATTTATGGCTTTTCCGAGGAAATTCCGACGAATGTTTTACTATTCGTCGGAATTTCCTCGGAAATTTCATTACCCGGGAAATGGAACCGCCAAAAAATTTCGCGAAAATCAAGTTTACAAATTCCAAGGAAATTCCGACGACCCCTTTTCCTCGGAAATTTTCGTTTCTATTTACCCGAAACCTTTCTTCTTCCCCATTTCTCTTATCTCTCTCTCGATTTCCGGCGAAGCTCTTCTCATTTCCTCCATTATTTCCGGTCTATTTTCTCCATTTCTCCCCAAAACCTATCCCTAAACATGTAAGATCATTATTCCACTCTTTTTGATTCTTTTTGTTAAGTTTTTGAATGAATTTGATGATTTTAGGTTTGGTAGATTGTTGTTTTTGGATTTAGGATTGTTAAGATTTAGAATTGTTAGGATTTAGTATTGTTAGGATTTAGGATTGTTAGGATTGTTAGGATTTAGGATTATATTGTTAGGATTGTTTGGATTTAGGATAGTTAGGTTTATAAATCTATTTTTAGATTTATAAAAACGTTTAAAACGTTTTTTAATATTTATAAAACGTTATTAATATTTATAAAAAGTTTTTAATATTTATAAAACGTTTTTAATATTTATAAAACGTTTTTTATATTTATAAAATGTTTTTAATATATATAAAACGTTTTTTATATTTATAAAACGTTTTTAATATTTATAAAAGGTTTTTTATATTTATAAAACGTTTTTAATATTTATAAAAGGTTTTTTATATTTATAAAACGTTTTTAATATTTATAAAAGGTTTTTTATATTTATAAAACGTTTTTAATATTTATAAAAGGTTTTTTATATTTATAAAAGGTTTTTTATATTTATAAAACGTTTTTAATATTTATAAAAGGTTTTTTATATTTATAAAACGTTTTTAATATTTATAAAAGGTTTTTTCTATTTATAAAACGTTTTTAATATTTATAAAATGTTTTTAATATTTATAAAAAAATTATAGTTATAAAATGATTTTTATATTTATTGTTAAAAATTAAATTAAAAATACAAAATATATTAAAAATTAATTATTTAAAAAAAATAGTTTGCGAATATACCGAGGAAAAAGGTCCCTCGGAAAATTCCGAGGAAAATGTCCCTCGGTTCCTCGGAAATTTCCGAGGAAACCATTTCCTTAGAAATTTCCGAGGAAGTTTGTTTCTCGGAATTTTTTCGGAACGTCTGACGAAATTTCGACGAAATATGTCTTTCCGACGAGATATTTCCGACGATTTTTTTCGTCGAAATACCGTCGGAATATGCTTATTCCGACGAAACTCGGACGAAATTTGTCGTCGGAATTACACTGTTTTCTTGTAGTGTGTGTTTCAAAAAAAAGATCAGGGGGGGGAGACAGAGAAAAGATGTTGTAGGGGAATAACTGAAAGTAGTCAAAAGATTAAAGTTTTACATGCAATTTTAAAAACCATAGGGCCCCCATTGTGCAAGGTGATCTGTCTCTCTCTCTCCTTCAAATTTATCATATTCATTTATGCTAGAGAATTATGGGAAGAAGAAATTGATTTTATTTTATCTGATAGGAAATTCTTGATGCTATCGTGAATAATTGGTATACGTTGTGAAGTCAATTCAATGATTTAAAAACTACATTGGACACCAATTCAATAAAATTACCAATTGATTGGTTTGACTGCTTCAACCGGTCAAACCAAAATTTCTTTTTAAAAAAATGAAATATATATATATATATATTTACATTATATACATTTTAAAAGTAATTTTATATATAATATATTTTTTATTAACAGAAAATAGACAATAACTATAAATCTAACTATATATATATATAGTAAATAAGTGAATTTTATGTAAAATTTAAATTGGTAAAAACTAAACTATTGATTGTTTAAATTACCATATTTATTTATTTTTACAACTATAATTTTAGATTTTATGAATATGTCAAAATATAAATAATATATGAAAGTTAAAAATATATTTATTTACATTAAAAAAAATAGAATATCTATTAAATAGTAATAGTTAAATATTGATGATGAAATAATAAATTTTAATAACAATTGAAAACACATCAATTATATGTTAAATTTTTGATTCGAATTTTAAAGTTGACTCGGATCACTTGTTTTACATGATTTTATCAGTTTTACTGGTTCTTTTTAAATCCGAATTTTACCAGATTCGATTTCTTCTACGAGTCATGATGATCTGACCAAGTCGACCGGCCGGTCCGATCCAATTTTCACAGTCACTTTCAATTCCTTAATAACAGAAAGAATCACGAGTCCTTTTTTTCTTAATTATCAAAACATATAATAAAGCCTTGGGCCTCTCTCCACCTGTTTCTCTCAACACATCTACGATGGGACAAAAACAAGGCGTTGAATCTAGAGGAGACATCATCATCACGGGCCCGTCACCGTTCGATTTCTTGCCGGAGGATTGCATCTCCAAAATAATCTCCTTCACAAGTCCACGTGACGCTTGCGTCGCCGCTTCGGTTTCTAAAACGTTTGAATCGGCGGTTAGGTCAGATTCCGTGTGGCAGAAGTTTCTTCCTCCCGAATATTCCTCTCTGATCCCACGGTCAAGGGGGACTTTCTCGTCCAAGAAGGAACTCTTTTTCTCTCTATGCCATGATCATCTCCTCATCGAAGATGGCAAAAAGGTATAATATATTATTTAAACCTATATCTATTGTAACAACTATAGACACTCGTGATTATAATCATTGATTTATGTTGGAGAATTATGTGAATTAAGGATGGATTAAGCCTAATAGTATAGTTTTATTTTTCATGAAAAAATGATAGAGTTTGTGGTTAGATAAAGCCAGTGGGAAAAGATGTATTATGTTATCTTCCAAGGAAGTGTGGATCACATGGGGAAGCACTCCACAATATTGGAAATGGGTTTCACTTCCTGAATCTAGGTACGTACTCTCTTTTTCAGTTGTAATAATCACTCAAAATTCTTTTATTGTGATTATGATGATGATGATGATGATGATGAGAAAGAAAAAAACAATGTTGCAATTAATGCAGGTTTGAGAAAATAGCAAAGCTTCTCAATGTATGTTGGTTTGAGATACGTGCTGGGATGAATACTCGTGACCTATCTCCAGGAACTCGTTACTCGGTTTACATTGTGTTCAAGACAGTGGACGGATGTCCTGGATTGGGTGATATCCCAGTAGAAGCTGGAGTTGGGTTGGTTGGACAAGAGTCTTCTCAAAAGTTGATATACTTTGTTGGGCCTAGTGGTGGAAGGAGAGAGAGAGAAAGGAGAGATGTGACGAGACCAAAGGAGAGGGAAGATGGGTGGATGGAAGCTGAGCTTGGTGAGTTTTACAATGAGTCATGTTGTGATGACATCTCGGTTAGTGTTGTTGAGACTAAATCTCCTTATTGGAAACATGGTTTGATCATTCAAGGATTTGAATTTCGCCCCGCGAAAACTAGGTAAAATGTGATTGAAGACTGGTCCCCGGTGGTATTATGATTTTCAGGTGTCTGCTTATATTCTTTAGTTTAATGTCTAAGCAGATGAAAAAGCGTTGTTGTATTGTAATGGGTGTGTACTGTTTGATTTTGATGTTCATCATTTTCACATGAGAATGAACAAATTTGAATAAAGAAATTGTGTTTTCTTCTTCTTTGTCTACTTCTATACAAGTATTTTGTTAGCATTGTGATAGTGCTTCGTTTTGAAGTAAAAGTCTTCTCTAATTGTACTTAACTCACAATTCCAAAACGAAAAGATGAATAGTATTTCTTCAAATTTTGCGGTTTTATGCGATATAAGAACAATTTCCGGTTTATTGTTTGTTTCATCTCAACAAAGCAAAGTGTAAACTCTTTGTTGTATCATTTCAAGTTTTTCTTGGACTGTAATGTCTGTCACAATTTTTAAATGTCGACATGAACAAATTTCAATACAGGAAACTCTCTTTTTGCTCTGTCATCATCTACAGTGAAATGCTTTTTGTATACTTTACTTAGCGGAGAATAATAGATCTGGGCTTTTAACTAAGATTCATGAAGCATCTGAACTTTCGGATTAAAATACAGCATACATTCATCAATATTAATGTTTCTCGTAACAAAGACTTCATAGGTAAGGTAGACACGAAACAATAGTTTAGTTGCATTGACTGATTATTAGATAAATAAAAAAAAGGCAAAGACCTTTTTTATTCTGGAAAAGAAAAAGAAAACTTGTTCCAAAGATGTTACAACAGGGGTATTAACGGAAAATCAAAATCTTAACCGGTAAGTCTAACACGAAACCGATATGAACATGAACTTGATTTCCAAGACGGAACACATTATTGTCTTAACGGTACTCTCTTACTTGAAAACAAATCCGATTCCTAAAAACTTTAGATTCCTAAAACGTTATGGAGCAAATTCAAGCAGGCGATTCGAGTTCCGGCGGAGAAATTAACAGGAACAGAGTTCGTTCTGTTTCGGTCGGAGCCTCGGCGCGGTTGGATACATTGCCGGAAGATTGCATCTCGAAGGTGATTTATCACACATCTCCCCGCGATGCTTGTGTTCTGGCTTCGGTTTCTAAAACGGTTAAGTCAGCGGCTGAATCAGATTTGGTTTGGGAGAAGTTTCTTCCGACAGAGTACTCTTTTCTCGTTGTTCCTCGATCGTTTGGTTTCTCGTCGAAGAAGAAGATGTATCTGTCTCTCACTGATGATTCAGTTCTGATCGACGACGGCAAAAAGGTGTAAACTTTAATCGAAATGTGAAATTTTTAGTTTTGAAAGTTATCTGATTCTTAAGTTTGACTTTCGAATTTGGAAACAAAAAACAGAGCTTTTGGTTGGAGAAAGGTAGTGGAAAGAAGTGTTACATGTTATCTGCAATGGATTTAATGATCATATGGAGTGATTATCCTGCTTATTGGCAGTGGAATACACTTCCTGAATCTAAGTATGTGCTCTGTTCTTACTTGCTATGCTTGCTTGCTTAGCTTCTGTTTTCTAAATTTGTCTTTGTGTGTGTGGAAATCAGGTTTAAGAAAGTAGCAGAGCTTCGTGACGTGTGTTGGTTCGAGATCCAGGGCAAGATAAGTTGTGGCATGTTGTCCAAGGGGACACATTACTCTGTCTACTTAGTGTTCAAGAGAGCGGGCGGTAGATCATACGGTTTCGAAGACACCCCCCATGGAAGCTCAAGTCGGGTTTGTGGGGAAAGATGCTAGCAAAACGTTTGTGTTAATCGAGCCAATAGATATGGATCAGCCCAGTGGTTATCGTTACACGAGTGTTTCGCTCACATGGGTGTCTAGAGAGGATAGGATGAGGCGTCTGAGGGAGGTTGGTGGGAATGCGGAGGAACCGAAGGTGAGAGGAGATGGGTGGAGTGAAGTTAAGCTTGGGAAGTTTTACATTAACAATGGTGGTTGTGGTGATAATGATGATGATGATGGTGATGAGATTGAGTTTTCTATTATGGAGACTCAGAAGGGACATTGGAAGAGTGGTATGATTTTCCAGGGAGTCGAGATTAGGCCCATGAAAGAAGAAGAAGAAGAAATGGTCATTACTAAGTGATCAAATTTTCACATCATCTGATTTCAAGTATTGAGATTAACATTTTGGAGTTGTTAAATATGTAAAAAAAGCTGAAGACTATCTCTCTCGTTTGTATCAATGTTTGAATGAGAAGAACTTAAAAAACTAAAGGAGAGCTATGTACAGTATATATGTCAGCAATATGGAGTGTTCCAAAAATGTTTATACTGTTTTTTTATTTAGTTTATCTTATAATAGTGTCAAAAAGAGTTTATCTTACAATAATTTAATGAAATACTTAAAAAAGAGACACTCTTTTTATAAGTATGTTACTTCTATTTATTTATTTCCTATCAATTTTTTATTATTTTATGAAATTATTAAAATTTTATTTAAAATTTAATATGTTTATTTTCCACATTAGCTTATTTTATAGTATCCTAAAATATTATTAATTTTTGGATTGCAAAGATTTGAAATAATATTTGCATTTTTGAAAATTTTACATAATTTAAATGGATAGTCAAATCTAGACCAAACCCATAAAAGTCAGAACCGAACTTAAACTAAAATTTTATAAATATTGTATTGAATTAAATCTTTATCCTCAGTAAATTTAAATTCAAATATACCTAAACCGAATCCTTATGAATATCCGAACATCCACTCCTAATAATATTGGCTACATATTATATTATTTGACATTATAGTTTATTTTTATTGGCAAATTGTATTTTGTAGAAAAACTTTATATTATTTTAAAATTGATGTGATACAATTTTTCTGAATTTGTAATTATTTTACGTAAATTATTTTTAGTTTGTACAGTTTTTGATTGTTTTTATCTAGTTTCATCGTTCAAACATATGTTTTAAACTGTTCGATCCACTTCGTTCACATTTGTACAGCTATATCTACTTAATTTATTCTTGCTTTGTTTAATCCGTTTGATATGTAATGCTTGATCCATTTTTCTTATTTGAAGTCTACATGCAACCAAATTTTTTAATATATTTCTAGGTTAATTTGTGAAAAAACCAAAATTCATAAAGCATCATCTTTAGAAAGTTAAGCCGATGACAATTTGCAAATATTTTTCCAGTGTTATCCTTAATAGTATTAGGTGGCCAGTAAAAAAAACGGAGAATGTATGACATCGACACGAAATGGATGTTTGTTTGTCAGACAATGGTTTCATGATTCCAAACATCTTAAATTCTAAAACGCTATGGAGCAAACTCAAGACATGGATTCGACTTCCGACGGAGGAAGTAGCCGAAATGATGCGGCGTGGTTAGACTTTTTTGTCAGAAGATTGCATCTTGATGGTGGTTCCTTACTTAAACCTCTGTTTACATTTGTCTTTTTCTCTGTTTGTGGAATCAGATTTGAGAAAGTAGTGAAGGTTCATGGCCTGTGGTGGTTCGAGATTCAAGGAAAGATAAGTTGCGTAGTGCTGTCCAAGGGGACACATTACTCAGTCTACTTAGTGTTCAAGAGAGTAATCAGTAGATCACATGGTTTCGACGACACGCCCATGGAAGCTCAAGTCAGGTTTGTGGGTGAAGAAGCTAGAAAACGTTTGTGTATCTAGAACCCTATGGCATGGCTCTGCGCGGTGGTTATCGCTACTTGAGGTCTCCGAGAGATGAAGTTAAAGGAGAGAGGGAGGCTGGTGAGAATGTGGAGATGCCGAAGGAGACAAAAGATGGGTGGAGTGAAGTGAAGCTCGGGATTTTTTACAGATAATTTCCCATAGCTTGTGTGCGTCAGGTACATGTGTTACAGTCGATTGAACCTTTGCATCAATCGATGTGCAGATCCAGCCAACGATCATTGAGTTTTCAGCAAGCCATCGACCTAAGACAGGATGATCGTCAACTAGTTTAGTAATTGTTCCATTTATAAATCAGATTTTCTGCTTTGGTTGTAGAGAATTACGAAGCCTGGTAGACCTGTCTGGATAACTAGCTGATGGGTTAAAATGATATGGCGAGGAATTTATCGAAACCCCTTGGATTGTTGGAGAAAAGAGACATCTTTGTTTCTAGAATGTAGAATAATTAAACGTCTGTGTTTGATCAAGTAGTATGAAGAAAAATTTGGTAGGATCTATAGGGTCTGTACCTTAAAAGATCTTATGCGGAATTTTATGTCTTAATTATTCATAGACCAAAGGTGTGTTTATATACAACATTAATCGTCCTAATCTAACTAGTAATATGAAATCTAGATTAGTCTAAATTCCTTAGATATATAGGAAAGTATCCTTGTGATGATGGTGATGAGATTTAGTTTTCTATTATGGAGACTCAGAAGAAACATTGGAAGAGTGGTTTGATTTTCAAGGGAATCGAGATGATGCCCATGGAAGAAGGAGAAGAAATGGTCATTACTAAGTCATCAAATTCCGAAGATATCTGATTTGAAGTATTAACAGAGTTTAATGCTGTTGTATTAGCTGCTTCAGGCCTACTAAGAGTTTTCACATTTTGAAGTTGTTGATATGCAAAGTAAGAAGTTGAGGACTCTCTCTCTCTCTCTCTCTCTCTCTCTCTTGTACCAATGTTTGAATGACAAGAACTTAATGTAACCAAAATTTGTCCGAGTTCCTTCAAAATTCTCAAAAACATCTTGTATTATCCCGGCACATATTCAACCAAACCGAACATTTAAGTCTTTCACGATCACATTCACATTGGTGTCAAATGGGCTTACCAAGCCTGAATAGACATTTTTTTCATGGATGTTGATAATCAAAACTCAAATAACACCACTTTAATATATGACCACCAAATAGAACCACCATCAACTGGGCTGACTATAGAATCCAATTGTTAAAACTAGAGGTACTAAAATGAGAAAATTCCTCCAAAATACACATACTAATTCATTTGCTAATAAAATACATGGACTATTTTGGATTCCTTTTTAATACAAAGACTAATTTTTGTTTCCTATTAAAACACAAACTTGTAAATTTTGCAGATTTTACACATCATTTTAGACGGTGTTAACTTTATTTAATGGAAGTGACGACGACATTTGTGCTTAATTAAACATGTGTTTAAATCGTTGAAATAAAATTCCTTAAAAAAATACACTAACTAATTTCATTTGCCAATAAAATACATGAACTATATTGGATCCCGTTTAATACACGAACTAATTTTGTTTTCCATTAAATACACAAACCTTAAAAATTTACAGATTTTATACATCGATTTAGAGGATGTCGACTATATTTAACAGAAGATGACGTTAGTTTTAATTAAACATGTGGTTAAACTATGAAAATCATGCTAATTCAAGTTAGTTTTAACTCACTTTTGGCACTTTAATCTATTTCAACATTTTTATTCTCCAAATTATGTTCCTTTTCTTTTTCTTCGCTTTGATTTCCTTTTATATCGCTTCAAAGTGGAATTGATTTCTATATCCTGAACAAGGACGAAGAAAGATTTTTAAATGAGTTTCTGATTTTGGAATCAATTTAGTGTTATGTATTTCTTATTCTTATTCTTCGCTTTGATTGTAGTGATAATGATTCAACCATGGTTAATTTACACTGATCAATAAGTTAGTGTTATGAACTAGGTTGTACATATATTATTTCTACTATGATCAATAAATTTCATCAAAAAATTTTACACTATGGAAGCGTAATGGAGAAAAAAGGTAACAATATAATCAACCGAGAGGATTTTTTCCTTCAGAGTTTAACCACATGTTTAATTAAACATTAACATCATCTTCAATTCTGTTAAACATAGTTGACATGGTCTAAATCATGTTAAACATAGTTGACGTCGTCTAAACCGATGTGGAAAATGTGAAAATTCAAAAGTTTGTGTATTTAATGGAAAACAAAAGTTAGTTCGTGTATTAAACGGAAATCCAAAATAATTCGTGTATTTATCAGCAAATGAAATTAGTTCGTGTATTTTTAAGGAATTTACTTTTCACAATTTAAACATGTGTTTAATTAAATTTTAAGGTTGTCATCACTTCTGTTAAATATAGTTAATATCTTCTAAAACGATGTGTAAAATCTATGAATTTTAAAAGTTTGTGTATTTGATAGATATTGAAAATTAGTCTGTATATTAAGCATAGATCCAAAATAGTTCGTGTATTTTATTAGCAAATAAAAATTATTCTGTATATTTTTAACGAATTTTTCAGTACTAAAATAGATTATCCATGCTAAATTGACTGTCCATATCCAAATGATGATGTCAAATCAATTTTTTTTGCTAGACACTGATATTTTTTTCCATATCAATTTTGTGTAGAATTTTAAGTTATTTGGATGATCAATCGGTCAACCAATTTTTATTCCACACAAAATTGAAATAGCCTGATTAATATGTTCTACATATAAACTCGTCTATAATCAGTCTATAGATGCTAATTATTTATAAAAATATTGACATCATCAGTTACGATTTTAAATCAATCATAACACTCGTTGTTTTAGAAATATCGACAATAAAAGTGAGTTTTAATTAGGGCGTGTCACTATTAACAATAACATCGACGTCCAAAAACTCACTCTTATAGATTATATTTTTAAAATAACAAGTGTTATCATCAATCCAAAATCGTTACCATTAATGATGATGTCAGTATTTTTTTAACAAATTATTTTTTAAAAGAAAATTTAAAGGTTTTATTTAAATTTTAAATTTATTTTTTCTTACTTTATATTTTTTAAAATATATATTGGTTTTAAGTGATATTTTGATTTTGATTTTTAATTATTATTTATTTTTATCTGATTTTTATTTTAATTATTGATATTTTAATATATTTTTTGAATTTCAAAAATGTTTCGTTGTTATTACAAAATGTTTTTTTAATTTTTTATTTTAATTTAATTATTTTCATATTTATTTATTTTAATTAATTTTATTAAATAAATAATAATAAAACTCATCATTTTTTTTTGGCAACTAAAACTCATCATATTTACAAGTAAATTGGTCATTTTTTGACTTGATGTATAAATAAGCTACGTTGAAGATTTTTTGTAATATAATAATCAATTTAATAGTTTAAATGTGATGACTAAATAATTTCAAAAGTTTAAGGTAATGAATGTCAACTTAGAGATTTTTTATGCAAATTTCTTGTAATGAAAGAAATTGACAAAATATGCTTTGACTGATTCTTAGAAAAAGACATAATCTTTTATTATGAAAAAAAAAAGTCTTCTCCTATATTAGTTGTTTTTTGACTGATTATTAGATAGAGACAAATTTTACTCTGGGGAAATAAACTTTTTTCAAAGACGTTACACGTATGGGGGTATTATCGGAAAATCAAATGTTTAAATGGTAAGTCTTACCCGAAACCGATATATAAAAGAAACATCCACTTCGTGTCGAAGACAGAACAATCACATCCTTGTCTGAAAAGATACACTCCAAGACAGAACAAAACTAAGATTCGCGAAAAACACTATGGAGGGAAATCAAGTCAGCGATTCGAACTCCGTCGTAGGAAGTAGCCATAACGATGCGGCACGGTTGGATAGATTGCCGAAAGATTGCATCTCTATGGTGATTTATCACACCTCTCCCCGCGATGCTTGTGTTCTGGCTTCAGTTTCCAAACCGGTAAAGTCAGCGGCGGAATCAGATATGGTTTGGGAGAAGTTTCTACCGCCGGAGTATTCTTCTCTTGTTCCTCGGCCGCTGGATTTCTCGTCGAAGAAGGAGATTTATATGTCTCTCGCTAATGATTCCGTTCTAATCGACTACGGCAAAAAGGTGAAGACTTTCTGATTTGGGATATGTGAAAATTAGTGTTTCGTTTTACTTATCTTGTTCTTTGATATTGACTGGGGAAAATAACAGAGCTTTTGGTTGGAGAAAGGTAGTGGGAAGAAGTGTTACATGTTATCTGCAATGGATTTAATGATCATTTTGAATGATACTTCTGATTATTGGCAATGGAAGAAAGATCCTGAATCTAAGTAAGTTCTCTATTCTTACCTGCTATGCTTGATTGCTTAGCCTCTGTTTCTGAAAGTGTGCAGTTTGGAGTTTGCATGATCTTACGTGTGTGTGTGTGGAATCAGGTTTGAGAAAGTAGCGGAGCTTCTTAATGTGTGGCGGTTCGAGATTCGGGGCAAAATAAGTTGCGGAATGCTGTCCAAGGGGACACATTACTCAGTCTACTTGGTGTTCAAGAGAGAAGGAAGTGGATCACGTGGTTTGGAAGACACGCCCATGAACGCACAAGTTGGGTTTGTTGGGAAAGAAGCTAGCAAAACGTCTGTGTTACTCGAACGTTATGAGGAGAGGGAAGATGGGTGGATGGAGGTAGAGCTTGGGAAATTCTTCAGTGGAGAGGAGATAATGAATGGTGATGAGATTGAGATGAGTGATTTAGAGACTAGGGTCCTCGGTTGGAAGCGTGGCTTGATCATTCAAGGAATTGAAATCCGTCCTGCAAGTATCCAGTAAAAGAAAAGATAATGCCATGAAGGAAAGCTTTAGTGAAGAGGCACAATCCAATTGATAAAGAAGTGTGCAACTTGTGTTTGATATGTAATGAACAACAACAACTTTGCTAGAGGTTAAATCCATGTTAGTTGGTACATGTAAAATCGGTTCTCTCCGGTATGCTTTGGTATGTGTTTAATATCTAACTTTTGTGTTGTGAGTGAGTAGTTTTTGTGGATGGCGAATTTGCAATGTTTGTGGATTTTGGGGGTTTGTCATCATGTACTCATGAACAAAGTTCATTAAAGAGAAATAAAAAAAAACAATTACAACAGATAGTTTTTGGGGTCAAATCTATTGGATAGACTAGGATGATATGTAGAAGTTTTATATCATGATGATCTTATATGCGTACATGACAGAGAGTTTATCATAAGGTTTGTTTGTATTAAGGATAAATTATTCCACATTCAAATTCAGTGAGATCTTAAATATATATAAATGATTAAGATTATTTTAAATCTTGCATGACATCAAAGTCTTAAGCCTCTAATTAATATGACCATATACACTGACGTCTAGTGGTTTAATCAAGACGTTGCATGTTCGTACTGCAAATCAGCTTTGTGGATGTGTTTACCAAGGCTCTGTTTCCTGGTTTGTTTCACTCGTTAATCAGCAAGATGTTTTGCGTTCAATCTTCTCGCCATCTTGAAGAAGAATATTAACCTATAGAATAGGTTGGTTTAATGTGAAACCATGTAACTGACTCTGGTACAAATTGTAAACCGAAATATGGTTACCATATAAAGTAAACCATAACAGAATAGGCCCGACATCTTCAAACCAAAAGCAACATGAAACACCTGGAGCGTAAGAAAGAGATGATACGTGCAGAGACGAATTCTCTAGTCTTAGTTTTTTCTTTCTTTTGGCTCAATATCACATTCATTTCAACCAATTCAAACGTGCAAATTATTTGACCTCTAGATACTTGGATTAAATACAATGATGCATGCAGTCTATGCTTCAATTGACAGAGCTAATGATAAGACAACAATAATAATATAATTTATAAGCAGTATGCTACAAAAACTATATTGTTTCTTTATATTTTTATAATAAAATGATTGATAAAACAGTGGACAAATCTCTCAAATAATATTTTTTAAAATTCTGGTCACAAAAATAACTTTCAAAAATAAAAATGACTAAACAAGACCTTTTTTATTTTTAAAAAATAATATTTTTTATTTTTTTTCAATTTTAAATCCCATCCCGAAAACCTCACCTCATAAGTCTAGATTAGTTAACCCAAGGGGTATAAATATAAATTTACACTCTTTAATAAAAGTTATTTTGATTATTTTCTTTCTTAAAGATTATTTTGGTGATAAAAACTTTTTTAGGGTTATCTTAAGGTATTCCTCTAAAAAAACAGTAGCAATATGTTATTTTAAAATTATCACAGAATCAGTATATAATATATAACATATTTCTTACTATATAATATAGATATATATATATATATATTTATCTTTATATTTTTGTTATTGAAAATAATGAATAATATTTAATTATATAAACTAAATTCTATTTTAAGTATGGAATAGTTTTAACTAAAAATATTCTAATTGTAATTTATTTATAAAATACAAATTTTATTTTTGATATACATAATTTTTGGTATTATTAGATCAAATAAATTAATTATATATGTTTCTTGATTTTTATATATTATAAATACAAATATTTTATCAAAAAATCCATATGAGAGTACAGAACAAGAGTATTAGTATTTTGTAAATACTTTTTTAATAAATATTGATGAGATAATAGGAAACATGATGTTTTTGGAAATGTTTTTCCAATTCAGGCCTAAGTTGGATCAAATTCTACTTAGGACATCTCTAAACATGACATCAAATTTTATGTTGAAATTACACCAAATTTGGTGTTTTGATCTCAAACTTTTTTTGTCATCTCAAACCATAACCAAATATTACATCAAAAATAATATTATATATTATTTATTTATTCACTTTTATAATTTTTATATTTATTTGTAATTAATAAATAATCATTTTATCTAGACATCACGTTTATTAAATTCTTATGTTTATAAAATTTATTTATATTTTGATTTAATAATATTATATCTTTTATATATTTATTTTATTAAGATATTATATTAAAAATTACAAACTATTAATTATGAAAATCACATAAAAATAATATATTTATTTTAATAATTTTTTTATTAGATAGTATTTAACTATATTAAATAAAAATATTATTTTAATGTTTGGTGAATTTAATACTATTACATAAAGTTTTCTATTAAATCTAACTTTACAATAATGTAACATTACTAAAAAATTATAATATTTTATTTTTATAATATAAAGAAAATGATAATAATCAATTAGTAATTTATTACTTAAAAGTAAAATAAAAAAAGTATTTAATTATGTAAAATAATTGAAAGGTACAAATAATACATCACGTTTCTATGTAATTAGAAATTTGAATTTATTAACAATAATAATTAAACTATATTATTAAATGAAACATAATACAATATGTATATTAGATATTTTGTATAATGAATAATATTACAACAAATTTAGGAAGATGATATTATTTTTGTATTCCATTAAAGATAAAATTACACCAAATTTAATGTTTTGGTGTCTCACTAGATTTGGTTAACCCTTTTATAACATCAACAACTACTACATAGATAACACACCACGACTCAGAACAATCACATCCGTGTCTGAAAAGATACTCTCCTAAACAAAACAAAACTAAGATTCGAAAAACACTATGGAGCTAAATCAAGTCAGCGATGCGAACTCTGGCGTAGGAAGTAGCCGGAACGATGCGGCGCGGTTGGATACATTGCCGGGAGATTGCATCTCTATGGTGGTTTATCACACCTCTCCACGAGATGCTTGTGTTCTGGCTTCGGTTTCGAAAACGGTTAAGTCAGCAGCTGAATCTGATTTGGTCTGGGAGAAGTTTCTTCCGACAGATTACTCTTCTCTTCTTGTTCGTCGATCGTTTGATTTCTATTCGAAGAAGGAGATGTATATGTCTCTCGCTGATGATCCCGTTCTGATCGACTACGGCAAAAAGGTGTGAACTTTAATCTAGGGTTTCATTTTTTAAGTTATCTAAATTATTGATTTGATGAGATTAAAAAAAAAAAACAGAGCTTTTGGTTGGAGAAAGGTAGTGGGAAAAAGTGTTACATGTTATCTGCAATGGATATGAACATCGCATGGATTGATACTCCTGCTTATTGGAAATGGAACAAAGATCCTGAATCTAAGTAAGTTCTAGCAACTGTGCAGTTTTTGGAGTTTACATGATCTTTTTATTTTTATGTTTGTGTGTGTGTGGGATCAATCAGGTTTGAGAAAGTAGCGGAGCTTCATAGCGTGTGTTGGTTCGAGATTCGGGGCAAGATAAGTTGCGGAATGCTGTCCAAGGGGACACATTACTCAGTCTATGCAGTGCTTCAAGATAGCAAGGTGGGGATCATGCGGGTTAGATGACACGCCCATGGAAGCTAAAGTCGATGCTAGCACAACGCTTGTGTTACTCGAACCAAGACGCAGTGGTGGTTACCGTTACTCGAGTGTTTCGCCCACAACGGTGTTTAGAAGAGGTTATGAGTAGTACGGGGAGTTCATGGATGAGGATTCCGGTCGAAGAAGATGAAGGAGAGAGGGAGGGCCTGGTGGAATGTACTGGAAAAGCCCAAGGAGAGGGGAGATGGGTGGGAGTGAAGTGAAGCTTGGGGAATTTTTACATTAAAGATGGTGGTTGTGATGATGAGATTGAGGTTTTCTATTATGGAGATTCAGAAGGGAAATTGAAGAGTGGTTTGATTTTCCAGGGAATCGAGATAAGGGCCCATGATAGAAGAAATGGTGATAGCTAAGTGTGATGAACCATCTGATTTTTAAGTAATCAAAGAACTTTTGTATTGGCTGCTACTGCTAGTAGAGTTTATTTATTTTTTTGATATATGCAGTAAAAATTTGAATTATTTCTCTTGTGTACCAATGTTTTGAATGACAACAACTTAATGTCATAAAAAAGATAATTAATACTATATGTTCAAGCTCCATCAAAATTTCTCAAGAACATCTTTTAATATAATTAAATCTAAGAAACACATTTTTTGACCGGCATACTTGGGGAGATTCCAGGCTTGGGTGCCAAGATGGACGGATTACTGATAGCCACTACCAGACTATTGGTCACTCCCGGCTCTGTTGACATTACTAAGGGTGATCACAAATCAAATATCCAAGTATTTGAAAATATCATGATTCGATTTGTTTCTACGAATAATCAATTATTCGATTTTATTTGATCTGGTGTTCCCGATATGCAAACTTTTTAATGCTTTCAGCTGGATATCCAATTCGATCCATAAACTCTGCTGCTTTATAAACATTACCTAAGTGGACAAAGAGTAAGGCTTAGGCTATTTAGTTATTTTGATTTGTGGACTAAACAAATTTGGGGCTTCTTGTTATGAATATAACCAAAGAAAGTATAAGTGTGTCCATATATCTCTCATTATTTATTTTAATGGGCTCTAATTTACAACTTCAAGGCCTTTATAAATAATTATTGGCTAAGTTGGTTTTTACAAGATAATCTTGACTTGTTTTTGTGATTTAAGAATTGTGAATGCTTGCAAGTGTTGTTTGTTTTTTTCAAAGCCGTATATTACATGTTGTGAAAGAATAATTTAATTGTAGTACTAGTACATATTGAAAGACAACAATAGAAGTAAGAACCAATAAACTTGATCTTTTAAAAACTCTTAGAACACTAACACGAGAGAGAGACATCTAACGAATTCTACTATCTCTTCTCTCTTTCTAAGCAATCAAACTCACTATTTATAGTATTTTATAAAATCTACCATATAATATAAGTGTTCAACAACAACAAATTTGATCTCTTCTCAAAGACATACGAACATTAGTACCAGACATAAGTCTCCAACGATTACCCATTACCAACTATTTTTTTCTCGCCGATCAAACTCACTATTTTGTTAATTTTAATCAAAATTGCAATACAAGTGTAGAACCAATATTGGAACTTGATTTGCTTAACTAAAAAACTTATGATTAACAAAGATGATGAGTCTCTAACGAAAACGATTATATCAAAGCCATTACGAACCACATGGTATGGAGGATTAATTATGGAGTCGAATAGTTGATGTCACATGCTTTGACTGTCTCCTTCATTATAGATATCGACATATATTTTATTTGTAACTTGGAACCGTATCTTAACTTTCTTCGTAGTATATATTTAATCTCTTTATGAAAGATCATGCACACATTAGAATTATACATTAGTAATTTCGTATACAGTAATCCAACTTGGAATATTATTTAGTAAGCAATATAGCGTTTCATATCTATTAGGGTTGGGCAAATAAATAGAATCCAAAAATTCAAGCTTAATTTAATTGAAAAAAGGATAAAGCATGCAAATTTGTCAATATTGCAAAGAAAAAGTATTATACGCCACGATAATAATTTCCGTAAGTAAAATGTATATAGTTTTCTTAACTGAATTTTAAGAAAATGTATATAGTTAACGACACTTCCATACAAAATGTGAGTATAAGTTAGGAAAGTTATATCTAGTGATTTCTTTTGTTAATGAATTACATTTAGTTATATATTTTGTTTAGCAAGAATTACATTTATTAACTGTTTACTATTAATGGTTTTTACTGGAAATATAACATATTGATCTGAAGATGTAAATGGCAACATCTATATGCATGATCAATATGCAAGAGGTCGACTCCTCAACATACATCACAAAATTATTAGGTCGATACCTTTCCTCTTGGAGTACCATATGTTTCAAAGAAAATCTCGATTGATGCCGAAGCTTTTATCGTAAATTAAGAATATAATGTAGGTCTATTTTCATTCTTTGGTACCAACTTGCAAAAGAAAAATAAATAGCAGTATGATTGAGAAAACAAAATTGTAGTTGAGAAAGAGAGAAGTAAGGTGTCAACATCCGTGCTTTGACTTCTATCTATCTTTTGTCCTCATCTTTGTTCCACGGGCTGACCTAACCGGTTACTCCCTCCTTCTCCGGTCAGTTTTAACTATTACGAGTATTCAATTAATCATATGACTAAATATATTAACACTTGCATCCTTTGAGATTTTTCTAATGAGTAAATTAACAATTTTCATTATAAAAGGAACACTTACAAAAAGTAATAATAGTCATTTGTTGAAAATGAAAAAAGAAGCAATACTCAATTTTATTATTTTGCATTCTTTATTTTTTAAAAGTTCGATCATTTTCATGATTCATTAGTCGTTCCAAATTATTTTCCATATAACCATTGAAGGCCAAAGCTACATTTAGCATTATTCAAAGCAAGATTTATAAAAATAAATAAAGCAAAGACTTTCTCATGTCAATAATTCCTACAAAAAAAATACTGAATAGGACTTAATATAATTATAATCAAACTCCATGATAATTGCCATAACAAAATAAAATATTTGTTTTTCTACAACAGACTTGAAGGAAAAGATGATATTTCCATTAACATTAAGATGAAAATAGTATTATTGACAGTCAATAAATACTGTATATAGGAAAAGAACCTTTATTTAACAGCTTCTTCTTTCTCCTCTTCCCCTTTATAAACACACTTTCATCTAATTTTACTGTTTCAGTAAGACAGTACTAGAGGAACTAAACCAAACACCCCCCAACTCCAACTCTCTCTCCTAACTTTCTCTCTCTCTCTCTAGAAGCCTGCATTTAAAGACCCACCACTTGCTGTAGCTCTCTAGCGTGTTGAAGTCAAAAGTAGCCATTTCTCTCTCTCTCTCTCTCTCTCTCTCTCTTGCTTCATCTTCATTGATCGTCAACTAAAAATGGCGAGAACCAGCAAACCCCTTGTTGTATTCTCTCAAGGGTTTTATTGATTCTTGATTAAAAGCCCTTCTCTCTGTGCAAAACATCATAAAGCTTCTTCCTTTTCTTCTGTTCTGTCCTTGAAATGCGTGTGTGGGCGGTCGTCATCTTCCTCCTCACAGAGCTACTACTATGCTTCTTCTGGGCCTCGGAATCTCAGACCCTCACGTGCCACCCACGTGACCTCGAGGCCCTGCGTGACTTCATATCCAATCTCAAACCGAAACCAGAGGATTGGTCCAACGACGATTGCTGCAACTGGACCGGAATCACCTGCAACTCCTCTTCAGACAAACCGCGTCACCAAACTCGAGCTCGGGAACAAAAAAGGCTGTCGGGGAAACTGTCTGAATCTCTACAAAAGCTAGATCACATCACGTCCTCAACCTCTCTCGAAACTTCATCAGAGACTCGATCCCTCTCTCAATATTCAATCTAACGACTCTACAAACCCTTGATCTGAGCTCCAACGACTCTCCCGGAGAGATCCAAACGCCATAATAAACCTCCCTTCCCTGCAAAGTCTCGACCTTTCCTCAAACAAACTCAACGGGTCTCTCCCCTCTCGTCTCTGCAGCAGCTCTACTCAAATCAGAGTTATAAAGCTCGCCGTGAACTACTTCGCCGGAGACTTCCCTTCCGGGTTCGGAAACTGTCTTCTCCTCGAGCATCTATGTCTCGGCATGAACAATCTCACCGGGTAACATCCCTCAAGATCTGTTTCGTCTCAAAAGGTTGAACCTTTTAGGTGTTCAAGAGAATCGTCTCTCTGGTCCGGTTGAGTCCTATGTTTAGTAACCTCTCTAGGCTTGGTGCGTCTCGATGTTTCGTTGAATCAATTCACCGGCGAGATCCCTGACGTGTTCGGGGAGATGACTCAGTTGAAGGAACTATTAGCTCAGAGCAATAGATTCACCGAGGGATCACCTAAGGTCTCTGTCGAATTCACCGTCTTTGAATCTGCTTAACCTGAGGAACAACTCGTTAACCGGTTCTCTCCAATTGAATTGCACGGCGATGGTTGGTTTAAACTCTCTTGATTTAGGTACTAACCGATTCAACGGCCGGTTACCTGAGAAATCTACCGGTTTGCAAGCGGTTAAAGAATGTTAACCTCGCTCGTAACTCCTTTCATGGACAAGTCCCTGAGAGTTTCAAGACTTCCAGAGCCTATTTACTTCTCCTTATCAAACTCGAGTTTGGTTGACATCTCATCAGCTCTAAGGATACTTCAAAGCTGCAAGAACTTGACGACTCTTGTTCTTACATTAAACTTCCACGGAGAGGCTTTACCTGATGATGGCCCTCTCGTTTTGAGAAGCTTAAGTGCTTGTTGTTGCGAACTGTAGGCTTACCGGTTCAGTTCCGAGATGGTTAAGCTTAAGTAATGATCTTCAGTTGTTAGATCTTTCTTGGAACCGGTTAACCGGAGCTATACCGAGCTGGATTGGTGAATTAAGGATCTTTCTACTTAGACTTGTCTAACAACTCTTTCACAGGAGAGATCCCAAAGAGCTTAACTAAACTTCAGAGCCTCACAAGCAGAAACATCTCGTTGGATGAACCATCTCCTGACTTCCCTTTCTTCATGAAGAGGAACGAGAGTGCAAGAGGTTTGCAGTACAATCAGATTGTTGGCTTCCCGCCACGATTGGCTTGGTCATAACAAACTCTCTGGACCTATCTGGGAGGAGTTTGGTAATTTAAAGAAGATTCATGTGTTTGATCTGAAAGTGGAACGAGTTGTCGGTACTATACCTAGCTCGTTGTCTGGTATGATAAGCTTGGAGGTTCTTGATCTTTCTAATAACCATCTCTCTGGTTCGATCCCGAGTTCTTTGGCAAAACTCACGTTCTTGTCTAAGTTTAGTGTTGCTAGTAACAATCTGTCTGGAAGTATACCTTCAGGTGGTCAGTTTCAGACATTCTACTCGAGTTTCGAGTTTAACAATCTCTGCGGGGAACATAGACTCCCCTGTTCTGAAGAAGCAGTGAATGGTACAACAAGGTTCAAACATTCAAGAAGAAGAAGTAAAGGAGCTGAGATTGGTATGGCGGTTGGTATCGCGTTTGGTTCTGTTTTTCTTCTCACTCTTCTAGCTTTGGTCGTGTTGCATGCGCGTAGAGGTCAGGAGAAGTTGATCCAGAGATGGAAGAAGAGAGCATGAACAGGAAAGAACTCGAAGAGATGGGGTCTAAGATTGTGGTTCTGTTTCGAAACAACGATAAAGATCTCTCTTTTGATGATCTTTTGGACTCGACAAACAACTTCGACCAAGCTAACATCATAGGCTGTGGTGGGTTCGGTCTGGTTTACAAGCAATGTTACCAGACGGAAGCAAAGTAGCCATCAAACGGTTGTCTGGAGACTGTGGTCAAATAGAAAGAGAGTTCAAAGCAGAAGTTGAAACACTCTCAAGAGCACAACATCCTAATCTTGTCCTCCTTCAAGGGTTCTGTTTCTACAAAACCGACCGGCTTTGATCTACTCTTACATGGAGAACGGAAGCTTAGACTACTGGCTACACGAGCGCACGACGGTCCATCTCTACTGAACTGGAAAACACGACTTAGGATCGCTCAGGGAGCTGCTAAAGGGTTGTTTTACTTGCATCAAGCTTGTGATCTCACATCTTACACCGTGATATCAAGTCTAGCAACATTCTTCTTGATGAGAACTTTGATTCTCACTTAGCAGACTTTGGACTCGCCAGGCTGATGAGTCCTTACGAGACCCATGTTAGTACTGATTTGGTTGGGACTTTAGGTTACATTCCTCCTGAGTACGGACAAGCTTCTGTTGCTACTTTCAAAGGAGATGTGTATAGTTTTGGAGTTGTGCTTCTTGAGCTTTTGACTGATAAGAGACCGTGGATATGTGTAAACCGAAGGAGGCAGGGATTTGATCTCTTGGGTTGTGAGGATGAAGAGTGAGGGTCGAGCTAGTGAGGTTTTTGATCCGTTTATTCATGGTAAAGAGAATGAAGAAGAGATGTTTAGGGTTCTTGAGGTTGCTTGTTTATGTTTAAGTGCAAACCCTAAAGAGAGGCCAACGACTGAACAGTTAGTCTCTTGGCTTGATGATGTTCAGAAGGACAGAACAATCTCTCTGGAGGGATTACAGTGTGATACAATGTGAATAGTTTCTAAAGAATAATTTGTTTCTTTATTTTTTATTTTATGTTAATCTCCATTGTTGATTGAGATTTAGATATTGAAGATATGAGACTGAAACATTATACAATGTCTAAGTAAAGGGGAAAAACTCTCCGTTGACAAAAAAAAGTGGAAACTCTTCGTAATTTTAAAACCTATCTTTGGATCCTACAGTACATTCGGAAAAAGCAAGAAACCATAAGAAACCATAAAAGCCATAAGGTGTTTAATGAAATTGATATTTTCCCGATAGATATCTTACAATTTATTTTTTTTGAAGCAAAATATTGGAAAAAAACAAATCATAAAGAACAAACCTTTTTCTTCGAAGCAGAATATTGGAAAAAAAAACAAATCTTTAAAGAACAAGAAGATGAAAGAGAACTTAAGAACCTTTCAGGCTCGACTATCACACTAACTCCTCCATCATGAACCTAAATCCAAATCTGCCACATTGATGCATCATGGATCAATCATTGTTTAGTTAGTGGATTTAAGGGAATCCACATGGATCACATGAGAGTGGAAAGATTTGGACTACAAGATTGCCGTAAAAGTATCTCGGCTCTTCACGCAGAGATGGAAGGCTTCCTTTGGGAGATGATTTGTTTACGAGAGTTACAAGTTACTATGATTCATATAGAGACAAATTGTTTTGATTTGGTGGACATGGTGGACAACCCAACTGACTAGTCGGCTTTTGCCTCCAAATTAGTCTCATTTAACTTTCTAAGAGATGATTTCTCAGGTTTTGGCATCTCCCATATCCTTAGAGATAGCAATAAACGTACAGATTCTCTTGCCAAAGAAGTGAGAAGAGGTGGCGTTCCTTTTTCCTATGTAAATCAGACTCGAACGAACCAAACATCTCTTCAGAACGGCTTAAATTTGACTACCATTTGATCTTGTGAATGGATGTTGACAAAAAAAGAATAAGGAAACATACATAGTTCTTTTTCTTGTTTGTATAATTACGTTTCCATATGTTATACTACCTTTGTTTCAAATTACTTGTCGTTGTAGAGTAAAATTTTTGTTTTAAAATAAGTGTCGTTTATAATTTCAATGCAAAATTTAATGATTAAATGTATCATTCTATTTTTTTATTGGTTGAAATGTGGTTATCTGCATTGGTAATGATGTTTTTGTTTTGAGAATATGTAAAATTAAATGTTCTTTAATTTGTGTGTAAAAACTTAAAACGACAACTAAATAAAACGGAGGGAGTATAACTTATATTACCTTTTGAGATATTTAGTTGATTAAAAATATTAAATGTGGTAGCTCAATTCTTTTTGTCATTCAAAGAAGAATTTAATTTGGCAAACTAAAGTCAATGTTTCATTAAGAAACCATTTCATTAACTTACATTTATGGGTGTGAAAATGTTGTTCAACACATTCAACACAAAACATTCAAAGATTTTGACTTTTATGGTCAAAATATAACGTTTGCTTCTCTGGAACATTGAATTTCAACATATTCCAAATTTCTTTCTATTGATTTCCCAATCCCCAAAGAGCACGAATTGAATAACTAAAACTCTTCCAATTGTTTTTAAATGTTTTCTAAAGTGATTTCATAGTCAATATGTCTACTTATGTTTATTTTCAACATTACATGAAAACAACAAGAAAATCTGACAAATGAAGCACAAAAGAAAAGAAAAGAAAGGAGCACTAAAAATCATAATGCTTATATGATATATCTATCACTATCTCTTTTCAAAATGCAATTATAGTGGGACATCTCAAAATACGATTTAACTATACTTTTTTCTTTCATTTTTGTTTTGTTTTGTTTGTTGTCTCAGTTATAATATTTGATGACTTATAGAGATACTCACCTCACAAGCAAGATATTTATGTATATCTAGTGGACTTTATTAATTCATGAGGGTGATATTCTTGTTATTGAATAATTGATGTTCTATCATTGTTGTTGGGAAAAATATTATCAATTAGAAAATTTGGGTATATACTCTGATTTTAGTTTTTTGACTTTCAACGATGTGGCTATATCATTAAATTTTGGCTTAATAGCTTGACTTAACTCGGCACCACGTGCTCTACACAGGAGCCCGACTTAATATTTCAGGGACTTGGTTCGTTAAGCTCAGCCCGACTTAATAGTTCAGGGACTTGGTTCGTTAAGCTCAGCCCAACTCATTAAGTTAAATAGAGAAGAAGAAGTTTACGATAAAAAGGGGACAAAAGCGACCCAAAGGAGAGATCCATACTTGTATACGCATAGACCGACGACTACAAATTAAGGTTTTACTAAAAAACTTTTTTTCGACGACTTGTTTCTGGCTAGTTTCGACGAATGCCAGCTTATTTCTCTTTCTATTCGCACTCATTGTAACTACACTATCCTCTGATCAATAAAACGTCTTCATAATAATCCACAATCGAGTTTCGTATTCTTTCCCATGTCCAACCAAACTCAGATTCAACATATATGTCATGTTATAAGTATCTAGAAAGAAAAATGTCTAGATTCAACACCTAATCCTTGGCATGTATCATACCTTTACTTCATGGACAAAACCTCGTCTTCAAAGAATGGGTTATTTTGTAAACATGTAAATATTCTATAATGATAGTCATTTGCACATGAATAGTCAGATACGCTTATATTGCATATGATAAGAAAAGCTGACTAATCAACTAAGTATGTCAGAGTAGAAGGAGTTGTTAGTGTAGTGAAGACTGAGTTTTAGAAATTGAAAAAAAAATTCTCAAAGGTATCCATGTACTAATTGTAACGTAATACATGAAGTAATACAAGAAGTGCTACGTGAAACGACGCTGTGTACCTGACTTGAAAATTGAAATTGGAACCAACTTAGAGCTGAACAAAGATTACTTAATGGCTAAGCAAGCTATGATAAATCATCAAGGAAAGATTTCCACAATGTTTTGTACACAATTTAGAAATATTCCATAACAGAGATTTGAAAATATTTCTTTCTTTGAAAGTTAGCAAGGGTGAGCCACGAACTCTACTTGTATAAATAGAGAGAATCGTACCTTGTGTTATGTACCATCTCAAAAGAAAGGCCTTAAGCATTAGGGTTTTGGTGTCAAATTAGAAATGACACAAGACATATATAATGGCTAGAAGTCATGAGGGTTCTTAGGTTAGTTTAATCTTTAAACGTGTTAAACTGACATCTTAGTCAACTTGAAAGGGAATGAGTAAGATAATTTTCTTTGTAAACAGAAATCTCCACTATTGTTTCTGCTGTAATATTTTGTGTAAATAAATAAAGCATAGTAACTTGTTGTATGTTTAACTCTCTCTATCTGAGCCATCTTGTACTTTCAGGAACTACCGCCAAGTTTTTTTTTGACGTTGGACACACTGCCAGTAGAAACCTACTACAATCTGAACACAAAAAGCCTTGTCGTAACACTAGCAAAACAAGCTTAGAGGTGTTGTAGGTGAAAATTATTCGAGTGCTTTATATATCGTGTAATCAGAATCAGATGGACAACAAATAAAAAGATCATAAATTTGATCAAGTAGCACGACCGCTAAAATAAAGACCAACCACAACCGACTAGAGACTACAGAACCACAAAACTCTCTTTTAAAAGATAAATGTTTATTGCTTTTCCCATAATTTGATTTGATCTTCAAATCCTAGATTTTACCAGGAAGAAAGATTTTAATTAAGCCATCAACACACAAAAGAGAGACTACCACTTTGACAACAAAATGTAGGTTTCCTGAACAATCCTTCGATATTATAAGGTATGCATTTTTCAAACGTTTATTTACAACAGTACGTATATAAAGGGAACAACAACCTTAGGCGAATTCATTCCCATCATCAACCAAACTGATCAGCTTTTACATCCTTTCTTCATTTATTTCTCTCATGCTTTTCTCTGTATTGGAACTTGGTCTTGTCTTCGTCTGATCAATAGCTTGTAGTGTCTTCACATTTTAGCGAATCTGATGGTATTGTGTTATGCCTCGCTTTGGTGGTAGCTTTCTCAAGATGAAGAGGACTAGAGAGGATGGTAATATCTCTACCAACTGTTATTAATCAACATGGATCAGGTTACAAACCGTCACCAAGAAAAAATAAAAATAAAGCTACTGTTCATGATCAGAATCAGTGACTAAGCTAAGAGAGAGCTTACCAGGTAATATATGAAGTTGAGTATAGGGTGATCCAACACATCAAGGTTTGCCCCCTCGTTGAAAGCAGCAAAACACATCTAACCCATATTAAATGACAAAAGCTTAATTTGGTTAGTCGTTAAACTGACTGCTATAATAGGGTATAGAGAAGATAACCCAACAAGCATGATAAGGGTTCTAGATATCAACACAGTGAAGTGCTCTGTATGTGTCTTTACCATGATACATCTGATGAGGAAACACGTGAAGCATATGGTTGTCACGTAACCAACCTACCCATACATAAGAGAGAGAGAGAGTGGGTTAAAAGTCAAGAAGCAGAAAGTAGTAAAATACTTGATCGGCTGTATTTATGATCTTGTACTATTGTCATTTCACCTCTTGGAGCTTTTTGCGCCTTCCTTTAGATTCTACTGGAAACCGTTGCAACATTAGGAAAAGCCTGCCACGAGATAGATAAGGACATAGAATCAGGGTTTAATGCGAGGATGTTATCATTTTCAAAGGTACACAGATGTACTCAGCTTTAGGACCAATGGAATCTAGTCTAAGCTCAACAAAGACTCAAAGAAGAACAAGAATGCAAGCAAGATGCGCATCCAAGGCTTAAAGCAGAACAAGAATGCAAGCAAGATGTGCACAACTAGTGATTCCTAGTAAAACGTACTTGATGTAATAGAGAAGCTATGGTACTGTCAAATGTAGTCCATGATTTACCTTCCACCGTAAAGCAAAAATCCAAGGCAGCGAACAATGAAGCACCTGCGATTATATGTTCGCAAGAAAGAGTGAGACTAGTACTACGGATTATGTATAACAAGAGGGATCTAGAGTAAACATTGCTTGTGCAAAATACGATAGAAGCTAAATTACCTGCAAAGAACATCTTTGATAGATCACCATAACTCGAACAGGCTTCCACACAAAACCAACCAAAGAGCAATCTGGAAGTAATACCAAGGACAAAAGCCCCATGACCCCACATAAACGAAATTAAATTTCCAAATTCACAAATATCTTGTATATATATACCTGAACTACATACACAACAGCATTAATTGTGAAGAAGCCTGGCCTCAGTCCATCAGTGGACACCGCACGAGCCTGTCCAAATCATAGAGTATCTGAGTAAACATCAAAACAAAACAACTATATACTAATCAGAAACTACCTGATAATAAACTCAGCCCAGAAGAGAACTAGAAGAGCATATGTGGTGAAAAAGCAAGACTTGGAATATCAAGCAAGATATGTTGCACAATCTACAAAATAATCAGCAAAGATTTAGCTTAGACATAAACCAAGTAAAAAAAAAGTTAAATCTACAAACGGTAACGAAAGATCATTAACCTCTGATGCATGAACTGCACATTTCTCCTGAAAACAAAACCACAGCCCTAACTGCATCAGAAGAGATAATCACATGATCAACACACACAGTTAGAACAAAATCTAACAAAATAACAATTCTCGCAGCAAACAAACAAACCTCCATTCACCACGAAATTGAGGAACTGGTGAAGACTTCTGCGTCGTCATCCATACTCTGGAACTCTGAATTGGATTCTCACCAGCTTGAATCTACCAACACACAAACAACATTGATTCATCGGTTCAAACATCAATCACAAGATGTATACACCAGATAGATCAGTGCCTCCGTACTGCACGTACCACAGCGACGATGGAAACGATGTGCCGTATAGAACAGCAGAGAGCGTGGAAGATTGCGATATCCTGCCTCAAACCGGGGACTCGTTTACGTGCGACCACCACTCGATGCATTCCTTGAGTATTCAAAACCGCCGAGATAGAAGAAGACATCATCAGCAGCTTCTCCGTCGCATGTTGGATAAGCTCACGCCGCGATTCTCATCTATGGAGAAATTCGATTGAATCACACGTCTGAGGAAGAGAGAGAGATTAATTAATTAATTTATTAAAACGTGAGCACCGTGATAACCGTAACTATCAGAGATGACGTTGTTGTGATGTTGACTGACACGCGGATCCACGTGGCACATGTGGATAAAAGAGCAACGCACAACCTGGCTGATCCAGA
>CAJHQP010002103.1:0-93817 GCA_905132765.1 Moricandia arvensis
TTTTTTCAATTAATTTCTTGTCTACTTTGTTCCTTCTTCTTTACAGGATTTAGGAAGGACTAGATGGGTTCGTCCTTCTGAATGAGAAGAGTGATCAATTAATTATTTGCATTTGTTTCAGTTGTTGAGGGTTATCTTTATAATATATTTTTTAGATTTCCTTATTTCTTCCATAATGTTAAGCAAGATGTTTTGAAAGCTAAATACTTCAGGCATACTGAATTTTTCAAGGCTCCTATCTAATAAGACATCGAGGTTAAATTGCTATGCGCGCGCAGCATACTCGCACGTAAAGAGTAATCCTTCAAGCAAGGTTATCATTAGTGGATAGGGGGATGGAAAGAAAAATAAGAGTATGGGAAGATATTGATGGCTTCACTCACTACCCAGCCATAATCCGGCTCAAAGGAGATGTTGTTCAAAGTTTCTTTCCGCATGATACAGCGTCCAAGACCTGATTTGTCTTTCAAGAGCTAGAGAATGGACATACAGCCTGGTCAATAGTATTAAACACTCAGAGTAGCAAGAAGATGCACAATGCTTAATTACTGAACATATTAGATTAACGTCTCTCAACAATGAAGCATGATACCCTTCTTCCAATATGGAACTATAGCGCACAAAAATAGCACGGGTCGAGTATATTGATTTACCGTCAGTTTGATAGCCATCTATGTTATCAGTTATTTACCTATTCAACTAGATCAGGACAGGGGAAACAGGACTTATGCGTGTGGAACTATGAAAAGAAGTTGTTCCCTCAGCATATGGTCACTGCCCCTGTCTCCGCCAAAAATTTTAGATACTTTCCTGGTTGAGAACTTTCACTGCCCATGATAGGGGTTACCTTAAGATGGCTGCAAGTAACTTAAGGCAAAATAATGAAACATAAAAATAGATAATGCTTGTCAAATTTGATATATAGAGAGAATATCCTGAAAACAACAAGATCATATGTTTTTTCAATGCAGAGTAGCAAAGGAAATTTGGACATTGGCTCCTACACTTAGATTTGGCAACGAGGAAGAGGTGCATCTCATATCTCATCAAAATGTAAATGACCACTTATTTTACCTTTTTTGGTAAAAAAAAGATAAAAGAGAGCTTCTTTAACTTCTATATAGGATGGAGATCTGTGAAAGATGAGAAAACACCCAGGTATTTCAACAGACAAGGGAAACAACTTTGTCAAAAGTGGGATCTATGATGCAGTGAGAGACTTAGACAATGGGAGGAAAGCCGAATTTAAACTGGAATCCAGGAAGTAAAGAGAGATGAGAGTTGGATAACACATAAAGGAAAGCTTCGCCAACCTTCAAGGAAAGTTTACCAATACTAGGTACTCTCAACTATTGATTGTTATTGCTTGAATGCGCTGCTTGGAGAGATGTTAATAGAATGTTCGAAGGTTTGTCAGGTATATTGTGTTGTCCTTACATGGTATAACAGGCAGTATCATAGACACTACAATAGGCTCTCATTCCCATTTATATGCCGCCGACTAATACTCCGAGAGAAGCACGAAACAAGCGTTACGCGAATGGCAAGTACGACAAATGCGAGCACTCGCCTTCACAAATGTCAGGTTTAGAAGTGGATTGTAAATGCATGCATAGATGAATTGGCTCCAGTACATCTTTCTTTTCATCTCTCTTCTGATTTGGTATTCAACCCACCGCTTGCAGCAACCATCATACAAAAGGTCCATAACACAGAGAGTATCTCTAATGATAACAATGACATTGTAGATGCTTCAAAAGCAAATGGTTTTTCCTTTCTATGTATCACTTTAGCAGTAGTAGCTGGCCGTTTAGCTAGATTGAATTTAGCCAAAAATGCTAGTTGTAAACAATCAAAACTATGTAATCACTTGTTTTTAATATAAAACATAAATAAGGTTGATCACAAAATACCAAGAAAGTCTTTTTCGATTAAGGATTTTGAGTATTTAATATATTGTCTCATGGTCTTGAGAAACTTTGGAAAGCTCTTTTGGGTCTATGCGTTCGGATAACATATCCGAATGCGGGTGTTGGTGTGAGGCTTTCGATAAGTGTATTATTACTATCTATAGGTACTTAATAGATTTTTTGTTGCCGAATTTAGGTTGTCGACATAACCACAGTTTTTCTTTCGGGTCGTGTGGCTACCTCTCGGTGTATATAGGTTAGATGCTTTAGGTAGTTCGATATGCATTATGTGAATCGAGATTATTTTTACAAAATATATATAATATTTTATATATAAATTGAAAATGATTTTGCATATTCCGTTTTATTCTAAATTATCTTATGAATTTTTTGTACGCGGAACAAATTTATCAAAATCAGTATATATACTTATGCTGAATAATATATGTACGTTTTATATATACAACTTAAAGTTGTCACACGTAGCATAGTATATTTTACACTCTGTGACAAACTTCAAACGCTATTCTTATGGTTCAGCGTTCAACCCTTAGGACAATACAAATCCTATGTCTTATTTAAGATCATAGATACATTCCCAGTTTCTTTATGCTGATACCACTGGTTATTTTTGTTCGATTCCTGAATTCTAAAATCGAACCGATATCTCCTGGATAATCAAATAGTATACCCCAACGAATAAAGTGACCTGTTTGACCCAAAACTAACTGAACTTGTCCATTTTTGAGGACGGTATCCGGTTCAAGTAAATGATTTTGATTAAAAGTTATATTTTTCCTTAAATCCTCTTTTATTGTATCTAGCATTTCTAAAATTATATTAAATAACTAACTTATTTAATTAGTCATATTGAGTAAATTTCTCAAATTACATGTTACTGTGATTTTGTCAATAATAATATAAAATGAGATTTAATGATATTCTTGTAGTGAAACAATAAATCAAAATACCTTTTTTCATCAAAATGATCGGTATTTAAACATCAAAAAGTTTACTTGACATTTCAAATGAAAATAAAAATGTTTGAAATGAAAAAATAATATAAAATATTTGAAATCAACTTTTAAAATCTTTGACAAGTTTAACCACTTTTGTTGTACATTTTCATTTTTTTTTTCAAATTTCTATTTTTCTTTAAATAGTATATTTTCAAAAATATAATTTTAACTTACAGATAATTTTTTAAAAAAATAATTTAAATCCTAAATTTTAACATTCCCTACCAATCGCTTAATCACCAGTAAATCTGTTCACGCCTTCAACTTTACCTTTTATGTCTTAGATTAATTAACTCATTTTACGATTATATAGTGTGTTTTTTTCTCTTACAAATAATGGTAAAACGTGATTACTGTAAAAGTGAAAAGTGATATTCAAGGAAAATGGTATTTTTGACATCTTTTCTCTCACTAAATTATATAAACATATACTCAAATTGATGCTATTTGAAGATTCTGTTTTTTATTAAAAACCAATAAAATTATTAGGATGAAAGATAGTTTATACATTTTCGACAACTTCTTTAATTTATGTCATTTGAGTTTTATGATGAAAAATTCGCTATTCAGATTAGTTTGAAAAGAACACACTTTAGATATTTTAAATAATTCTTTAAAATAAGCATAATTATTTTAGAATTGATAAGATAGGATACGCTTATATATTTTGATAAACTTTTTTTTATAATCAAATGCAAATCGTTAAAATAAATAAAAAAAACATACTTTTATACATAGACTGAAAAAAATCAACTGTTAAAATATGTTGTGTTTTGGGTTTCTGAGGATTAGTTATATACATGTTATTAAAGACCACATCTATCTAATCTGAGATTTATCTAAGCACTATATCACATATTAAAAATCAAAATATAGACTTGTCTCCATTTTCATGGCTGGCCTTGGTGTTAGAAATTGGGCTTTTGCTCGTGAACCATTTGATTAAAACTACCTCACCTTTTAGAAATGGCTTTGGCAGAAACTTACGTCATACCACTCTCCATTGTTCCGCATGTCCTTATGTAGTAGTCCTGGTTGAAGGTCCATTAACAAAAATGTGGAGATTGTGCATCCTTGGGCTCTGGAAACCAACTCTCCACCTCCCTAACTTTTCGTATATAATGAAGAGCCTGTCTCTACACAACTCCCCTCCATTAATTCGCAGACGGTCTCTTCTATCCATCTACAGACTCTATTGCTTCTTACCATTTGGTAACAGTAACCCTCGTTTATTTGGGCCCAACTGACACACTGAAGAATTTTCTAGAACACTATCCAGTTTTATTCCTTTCGCATGTTCTTGGCGCGGCCCACGATATGAGTCTTGTATATGCCTTACTTCTCTCAATTTTTTTGTTTTGTGTATATGATTAGAATATAATCATAATTCTAATCATATAAAATGATACCAATAGAAAGAGTTTATTAGGTGGATTGCGCTGAAGAGTGCCTTGCTCTTATGGAACCTCGCTTCAGATTCTTACTCAATCAACCTTAGTACATGGTAATGCTCCCTCTATTTCCATTATCAACTCATGTAGTGTAATATGCAAATGGTTCTAGCTATTTGGACCTCATTGTTGGTAATCTTGTCCACCCGTCTAGATATTCGCTCACTCTTCTGAGTGTTTGTGCAAGACAGTACTCAACTACTTGATCATCTTGTGTTAATATCAAACTACCCAATAATTGTGCTTATCATTATTGAATGTACGGGAGAGATGGGATGCCTCTGCACTCTTTTTCCGACGACGCTGAACTTTCTATAACCGCGCCCATTTTGTGTGTTTGTTTTCGCAGTATTATACAATCCGGAGAAAAGATCCCCATCTTTGAGTAATATAACTTCATTTTGAATCCCTACCCATGAGAGAGTGCTTCCTCGAGTGTGACACTACCGCAAAGTATTTTGTTTGCTGTCTCTAACACTATGGTGTATAGACCAGTAGTGGCTCATGTAACATTTCGCTAACCTCTTCCGGCAGGCACAGGTACTATGGCGCACGATTCATTTCAGATTTTCGTCTTCCAAAAGCCGACTACTCACTGAAAACCAGAAGCCTTTATTCGAGGAATAAGCACAGGTCCACTTTTTGCACGTCATTCCTTTCCCGAGGTATTAGATCAGAAGAGGTATTGATCCTCCTTATTGTTGTCAAAACGTATATTACTGATTTGGATGAAGTTCTTCTTTTACGAAGTGTTCTGACCAAGCTATGCTTTATCTTATTGGCTTAATTTCCTACGCACCATTGTGCCGAGTACCTTTGGAGAGGCTTTTGACTCAATAATCAGTC
Source organism: Moricandia arvensis (assembly GCA_905132765.1). Lineage (NCBI taxonomy): Eukaryota > Viridiplantae > Streptophyta > Magnoliopsida > Brassicales > Brassicaceae > Moricandia > Moricandia arvensis. Next base: position 5,227 of record CAJHQP010002103.1, read on the forward strand.
AGATACACTCACTTCATGGATAGTGGATGCAACATCTATAAGGTCTTTTGTATTAGAGATTTTGATTCCAACTTTAGGAGAAACTCCTCAATATCGCTCGCCAGTTTATGATCCATATTGGGAATAAGACTCATTGAAAGGCTGATAGTGTAACCCATGGTGTATAGAAGGTGTCTGCGCTACCTTTCCAATTCCTTAATAGGTGTCCGAAACCGCAAAGTACGCGAGGTGGGTTGAATAAAATTAACAAACACTCTCTCGATTTGTCAAACTCCTAGACTAAATCAAGTTATAGGATATATAACCTATGGCGCGACTATAGGTTCACGGATAACCTGGAGAATTGAGGTCAGAGTAGAACTTATAATGGTTTGGGGAGACAAGTGGAGTTGTCGAGTGGTCTATCTTATTCCTATGTATGCTCCGTGGAAAGACGTTCTGAGCATAGCTTGGAGCAAGCTGTTTGGAAATCAGCCGCATATTGCTGCTGATCTTGACATCGAGTGGCTAAGGCATCATGAGATTCCTTACATGGTTCTACTATTATTTCTCTTCTGATTTTTTAGAGTGGATCTTTTTTTCACACATAATTGAAGGAATGCAATCGGTCCCTCACGTCGCTTATCAATGTTTTTTATTCTTATGTTTTAGTCATAGCTGCTCTTGAGAAAGAAAAGCTTGTCAGGTGATCAGTTTGCAAACAATTTGTAAAGGCTTCCGTCAAGCGGTTATGAATATGACTTCTCTATGGTTGTGCTTATGGCTCAATGAAGAAAACTCTCCGGTAAAGAGTTCGATTAAGGCAAGAGTGTTCATAATTCGCATAAGCAATCCTCTGATTTTAGGGCTTTTATCTCTTCATCTAGAGTGGCTCTTAAACAGCATCGAGATATCTATTGGTTCTAGTAAGACAAACTCTCTTAATCGTTGAACTCCGCCACGCTTTTTTGTCGATAGATGGCGGGTACTATGAACTATTACTTAATGATTTTTGATCACAGTTCGGTAGTAGGGTTTGGTGAACCAATATTTAACTGAATAAGTTGCAGTGTATTTTATTATGTTGTTCAAGGTCGAACATTATCCATCCCCTATAAGCAAGAGAGCGGAGAAAAGTTTAGTTCAGATTCAAATGGATCGTTAGTGATCTGAATCAGGATGAAAAGATTCTCTAAAAAAACTCTAATTATATCTTTGCTACGTCTCTTGTAAATAAGCGTATAGTTTGCTCCTGGTAATACAGTAGTTAGACTAAGAAATTGGAAGCAATTTGTTTAAACAATCTTGGTCAACATGTGTAGGAGGTCGAGTAATGGTAAAGTCTCCACACGCACGCATTCCAAATTGTTGGCTCAAATTTTGATCACATCATTCCGCAGAATGCGTTATTCAGTTTCTCTTTTCTTATTACTGAGATGAGTCTCAATATATAGACATTATTTAATATTTAAATAAAAATTTTACTTACATTATGGTGAAAGTCAAATGTAAGTTTGAGAGAATATAATAGAATAAATATTTGAAATCAATTTTTAATCCTATTTCTTGTATACCTTTATATTTTTCTCTTATAATTATTTTTCGATATGATATCCTACTTGACTATATATTGCTCTAAACTCATATGATAAAGACTCGCTCACATGAAATAATTGTACAAAATTATAGCGTAAAGATTGTAAAGAATATAGAATAGTTAATAGTCAGAATTTCTCTCTATACTACACTTCAAAGACTAAAAATATTCTCCTTTTTGTTGATAATAATTGAGTGGAGAGAAATATCTATTGAAAATATTTTTTAGCCTACATGAATCCAGAATCCTCCATTGCCTTCCTGGCAATGGGCCCATAAATCTGTAAATATAGCACCAGCGAGAAGATCGCCTCGCGCTCCTTTCTTCTCTCGCCGCTCGTGCGAGATTCTCACAGGAAGAGTTTCTGTCCTGCTTCATACAGTAGAGTCTATGACCTGAGTTCTCAGACTCCAGATTGTTGAGAAAACAAATGATATATCTTCCCGCTCACCCGTGTATTTTTCCCACTAAAATCCCAACTTTCATTCTAGGTCGTTTACATTTTGCTCTTTTCCTCAACAAACCTGATTTATATCTGGATCCTTTTTTGCGCATATTTTAATAACTGATTAAACTCAATTACGTACTCTTGCTGAGACTCCAATTTGTGTGAAAATAAAATGACGTTACGTTAGTCATGAGTGCTAAATTACGCCTTTAGGTGCTGGGAACGCTAATGTTCTCAGCAGAATTGACGCATTATCGGTTCAACATTCTGGCACACGTGATGGTATCGTAATGTGGCTAATCTGTTATAATTTGCCTCATATGCAGATCATGATATTTAATCGCGAGATTCGATCTAGTTGCTAGGGATTATTTTTCTCACAAAAGGTGGCTTTTGGATCAGGTCGTATATATAGCGATTATTTAATTTAACTTATATAGCTGATTAAGGGATTAAATTTGCGTGAAGAGAATTCTATCGTTAGTGCGTCTGCTTTTTGTAGAAGCATATGCCTCTCAGCATATTCATAAGTATTTGAATTAAATCCTTCCTGAATATAAATTGAAAGTTTAGAATCTACTTTTCTAATAGAAATGTAAAAGCTGTAGCAAATCTCAATAGTGCACAAGATATATTGGCGACATATCGCTTCTCTTACACCTATATTGTAAATTCAAATATATGTGAGAATATTGCGAACGTAATTGGTTAGAATGGTTATACAGCTTTAAAGGAGGATCTTTGTCGACAATTGAGGTGTGGGAGATAATAATGCAAATATGAAAATAATCTAATAAACTAACTTGATGCAAATGTTATTATGCTAGATCTAGGGTTTCAAGCTTAATAGATTAAGTGGATATGAAGCATAGATATGTAAATATACTATAACTCAAATATTAACTATTTTGACCCTTTTAACTCCAACTCTCGTATGCGAGCAAAAGAAAAGACCATTGATCGACGGCAAAAGCCTAATGTCAATCAACGGTGAAATCAGAAGGAAGTGTGAAAAAGATTTGGTAAGTCCACCAGACTAGTTAGACCAGCTCTCGCATGCGCTTAACAGTCTAGCTCAATGTGGTCTGTTCTGGCACAGAACCTACTCTCGCAGTCGTCCATGTCCTACTTTCAAGATCCTAGTTAGCTACTCTAGAATGCAAGAATTAATCACAACTCAATTGATGGATATTGACTTAGCTAGCAATCCTAATTTTGGGCTAATCCATGATTGCTATCATACAACCGTAAACCTAATTGATGACTACTCAGAAATAATCAAATAAAGAATAATAATCTGAATTTAATGCATAGATAAAATATTGGGTTCCAATACAAATCTCCCTAAGGAGTTATGAATCTTCTCCCTTAAAATCTTATAACTATAAAGCCATGTATGTTGTGTCAAGCCTTGCCTAAGCTTGTACTTGCATTTGCACCATACTAGCACACTCTGCATGCTTTCAATACATGAATATAAATATAAAAACCCTAAAGTCAAAACTCGTCCAGGGTATTATTGTCTTTTCTTCAGGACTTGGGCTTTTCCGTCGGCTTTCTGCGAGTTGGGCGTCGATCGATGGCAAGTGTGCAGCATCGATCGATGGCAAGTGTGCAGCATCGATCGATGGCAAGTGTGCAGCATCGATCGACCTTAGTCTTTCATCATCGGTCGATTCCAAGGTTATGTCGTCGATCGACGACAGGCTTGTACTTCGACTCCTCCAATAGTCAGCGTTGGATTCTTCTCCTCTAAATGCTCCAAAAGCTCCAAGTATCTCCATTTATCTCCAAAACATCCCTGGACCTGTAAATACTCTAAATCATATACTAGACACAGATAATAGACCCTAAATAAAGCCTAGAACATGGCCTAAAACTGGTAGTATATAGGCTATATCAGTAGACGCTGAACATCGATCGATGGCTACCTTAAATCGGGTTTATTGACCTATTCGATTGGTTCACTAACTTTGTAGACCATATGTTGCATGTATCTATCAACCTAACTCAAAAAATCAATTCATGCGAGAACATACTGCCGTAGTTGTCTATAATCCTAAAACCATGGTTCTAGTTAGCTACTCTAAAACACAAACATTAATAGAAATTAAATTGATGGATATCTCTATCACCTTAGGGATTCTATAGTTTTGGCTAATCCTTCATAACCCTAGTTCACCCCAAATCTAACAAAGAGAACTACTCAGGATGACCAAGCAATGCATGATAATAAACTAATAGAAATCATGAAATATAATAAGGAATAAGAAAAAAATGGAGTTCGACTACGAATCTCTGAAGAAGCCTTGGATATTCTCTCCAAATCAAACTAAAAACTTCTAAGTATGGAATATGTTATGAAAAGTAATGAAGGGGGTGGTTTAGTTGGTGTGTTGCGAAAACAATGGCAAAACAACTAAATACTAGTTATAAAGTTGTCCAGGGGAAATCTTGTGAATATGTGGAACTTCTGGGCTTTCAGTCGCTCACCAACAAGTCATCCCGTCTCGCGCTTCGCTGTCGATCGATGACAACAGAGTGGTGCCGATCGACACTCTTTGTAAATATCGACTCTGACTTTTGATTCTTTAGCAGCTACGGGTTTCTTAATCATAAAGTCTTAAAATACTCCACAATCTCTACATTGCTCCAAAACATACATGGACCTGAAAGTAGACTCCAAACACGTATAATAGTTCTTAAAAAGCATATATAATATGGGTAAAAAGGGTAAAATCCATAGCATGTCACCTATTAACCGATCAGAGTTTGTTTAGAACTGAACCTATGGTTGGGATTCATCAACATGGGTTAAAGGAATATGCATTTGAGGAATTAGAACTTTAACTAAACCGGGATAGGATGGTTGCATGACATGATCTGATCATTGGGAGGCTACTTTGCAAGTAGTTCGGTATCTAGAAAATAGTCTGCGTTAGGGGAAAAGTCTACGAGTGCACACGTCACCGACTGGGGCGGTTGCTCAGCGATTGGGCGATCTCTTACAGGTTGGTTATTCAACTTGGCGGCTCACCGCTCTCATAAAAAATAGGTCCATGGCTGATACAGTTACTGAGATTCCATGGTTGTGAAATCTTCTTCTGGCTCTTGGCGTTAATTGTAAGGCTACCATGACTTTACACTCGGATAATCTCTCAGCGATCCTGATAGGTCCTAATATTGACCACTTTCAGACCATGTTATAGGCCCTATTTGGAGTATGTTATGTGTGTCTAGGATGTGTTTTAGAGAATTTTCAGGTCCAGGTGCATTTTGGTGCATTGTAGCGATTATGAGGCTTTCTGGAGCTCAATGAGAGAGGAACCCTGTAGCTGGTCAAATTCAGCAAAGTAAGAGTCGAGACAGAGCATTACATCGATCGACGATGCGCCCTTGCCGTCCATCGACGGTCGACACGCAGAAGCTCAATTCACAAAGTACCCGAGTTGAAGCCCAAGTCATGAAAATTACAAGATTTCCTCTAGACGTGTTTTACGTAGTTTATACTATCGTTGTTGGTGTTTTATGCAAAGAGACCTCTTTTACAGCTTAGAGACTTTTCATAGCACACACATAAGTTTTTGGGGAGAAGATCAAGACTTATTTCAAGCTTTGTATTGGAACCTCATTTCCTATCCCTATTATTCTTATGCATTATTTTATGTTTATGATTATGTTCTGCTTTGCAATGTCTGAGTAGATCTCTTGTTATATTTAGGGTTAATAAATCGTGTTTTCTGGATTAGCCAAACAATAAAATTTAGGGTGATTATTAGATCAATCAATAAAATGTTCTTATTGCTTGTGTTCTAGAGTAGCTAAATTGAACCCTGATATTAGGATAATTGATATTGCGAGAGTAAGATCTTTACCTAAACAAATCCTGTTGAGCTTAAAATACTTCGGACAATCGAGAGATAGGTCTAGTAATAGAGAGGTAGGAAAAAATCTCGAGTTGTCATCTCGACTTCCTCCCTTTTTTGCGGATCATCGTATTCGTTGTTCGTCCAAGATATTCAAGGAGTTTTCAAAGTTTTGAGAACGTTTAGATACGGATGAAGAGACATGCTTTTGGGATCTTGTATCTTTTTGATACCATGCCTTGAGACGTTAGAGACCAGTGTTTTGGGTTTAGGACCTAGGTTTACTTTCGGTTTACGGCTTTACGATGACAAATCAGCTTTCGTTTTGCCTGTTTCAATTTTAACCTGACTCCTTTCTGATTTAAAGCCCACTATAGGTTCTTGGCTTATACGACTTGTCTGGTCGGAGTCGAGTATCTCTTCGGGGACAATTTTTAAGTCTCCTGAAAGTCCTGACCATAATTTCGGATTTCTTTTATAGCATGCTATTTATTCTAGTCGGATGTGAGAGGATCTGTCTTTAGGACAGACCTGGGTGCGTTCGTTTAAGACGGCTAAAGTGCTCGGTGGGGCCAATTTCTGAGCATTTTATAGTCGCGAATGGACTGGGGGTGTGTTCTGAAAAATTCAGGCGACGGCTCGCCTATTTTTTTGAAAACCTTCTTTTTGTAAGTAATGCTTTGAGCATATGGGACCAGGGTCTCGTGCTTTTGTCGGGAATCAAAATTGATGATTCGACCGAGATAAGATAGTGTGGAGTTGATCCGTTTTGAGGCAGAATGATTTTTTGCAAGTTTTCCGTTTCTGGGATGGTGCGATGATCGCTTTGCTCGTGTAAGGATGTATAACATAACATTTCTTTGAGGGAAGATAGAAAATTTTCGAAATTATAACGAAGTTTTATTGCCAAAAAAGTGTTAAAATTTTGAATACAACGTAAAAAAGTTTTTTTGAATGTGGGAATATACGAGTATTCATATATGTACCACTCCCCGCCTATTTTTAGAGAGCGGGATAGCTGAACTCGTCTTTTGACGAGCTGCCTACATACCTCGTTCGAGGATCAAGCCTCGTAGTTTTGCTTGTTTGGGCGAGTCTGTTTACTCGGTCGTTGTGTTTGTGTCGACTGCATCAGTTGCTGGGTTGATGTTTTCGTTAGATTTGTTAAGTGGCCGTTGCTTGAGCTGACAGGTCTGGGTCGTCTTTGTCCGAAGAATTTTTGGCTGATGCCAGGGCTATCTGTGGTGTTTGTTTTGTGCCATCGCGTTGTTCATGATTTATCTTAGCTTGTGTTCAGCTAGGAAGCAGCGTCTCGATTTCTTCTTGCATCCCCAAATCACGGCAATCCCATTATGAGTGTGGAACTTAATGCCTAAGTGATAACTCGATGGAACTGCCTTCATGGCGTTTAGCCAAGGTGTGCCCATGATGACGTTGTATATTTCCGGGTGCTCGACGACCGCAAAATCGACGATCTTGGTGACTTCTTTTGCCGCAACGGGTAATTTGATTGACCTGAGGGTCATTGACGTCGTCCCAGAGAAACCGGTTAGCGGCTTTGGCGATGGTACAACTTTGCTTAACTCGAGATCTCTTATCACGAGATCAATTATGAGTGGATCGCAGTGTGGCCGATCGATTCATCCGGCCTGTTCTTCATTAAAATTGATTGCTCTTTTCAAAGTGTCGTTGGGCGTGGACCAGATTGGCGAATTCGCGCTTTTCTCGGCCTTGCGCTAGTAAGCTTTGATGGCCGAGACGGTATCACTGCAATATTTTGATCCGCTGATGATCATGTTTACCCTGCGAGGGTTGCTGTCGTTGCCCTTCTCTTCCTGTCTTTTCCCGCGCTTTTCTCCGGATTGGTTCCCTTGGGAAGGGTTCTGCGTTTGAGAAGTCCTGTCGTTTTTTGGGGGGTGGTCCGAGTCACGGACGATGTCTTTCACACTGGAGACTCCGGCGAGTTCTCTGGAGAGCAGCTTTGCGGCCAACCTCTCACCAAGAACTTTATAGTTAATGGTCGAGTGTCGGTGGGTTTGGTGAAAGTCGCAGAAGGCGTTTTCGTCGTAATTTGGATTTCGTCTGCATGTGTTACCCGTCATCCGTCCTTGTTCCAATCTGGAGTTAATAATATAGTTATGCGCTCCTTCGTTTCTTTGTCTCCGCGATGGACGCTTTTGTCGCTGCAAGGGTTTTTCTTCTTTAATTTCTGATCCGACCCTAGATCCTTTGACGAATTATTTTTCGGCTTCAATTTCTGGGATAAGACCTTCGTCTCTTCTTTGATGATGATGTAATACGTAGCTTTGTGAAGTGCGTTCTGGATTGTACGCGGCCTTTCCAAAGTTATCCACTTCCTGAACTTCGACTTGAACCATAGCATTTTTCAAAGTGCGTCTATAGCGACTTTGTCGCTTATCCCGCTGACTCTAGCTATGACGGTTTTGAACCGTTTTATGAAGTCGCGGAGAGTCTCTTCTTCTCCTGGGATAAGCTCCAGAGGTCCACGTCAGAGGTTTCTCGATCTATGAACATCAAATATTGCTTGAGGAATTCTGAGGCAAGCTGGAGGAAGCTCCCGATGGAGTTTCGCCAAAGGCGATAGAACCATTCTAGCACTGCTATGCGGAGTTTTTCTACGAAGAGGCAGCATTCGCCAGCGTCTCTCTCATTTTCTCTGAACCTGGATCTCCCATCGCAACCTGAAAAGCCTGTAGGTGTGCCTTAGGATCAGTACTTCTATTGTATGGTATCACTTTGACCTTCCCAGGATCCGTAACCCTAGTTTTGGTGATACAAGTAGTGAAAGGTTTTTTACGAGCCTCTTCGAGCAGCAGATCGATCTCCGGTGCGGTGCTAGTAGCGTGGTGGATTTGGGACTTCACTGCCCTAACTTCAGCCACCATTTTAATGATCATTGCAGATATCGCAAATTTCAGAACTCTTGCTAGTAGATTTCCTACTTTGTCGGCATTTGCTGCGAGTGTTCCGAGTTTGCTCCTCGGCTAGTTCCTCATTTTTGTTCCAGAAGATAGCTTCTTCTTCTTCTTTGTTCATAGGGCTGTCAAACTGGGATTCGTCCTGAGCCGCTCGACTCCTTGTGCGGAGCGGATGTATGTTTGCGTCTTCGTTCGTAGGTTCGGACTGACTGCTAGACTCCACGTCAACGCATTCGACTTCTCCTCCTTCTTTATCTTCTTCAATAGGAGGAAGATCTCCTAGGTTCTTCTGTGTTGGCGCGGGGGTCACCTTGTCAGGGTTTTGTCCAAATGGTTTGCCCTGAACGTTGTCGGACCGGTCAAAAGGCATTGTGAAGTCGAGTCTCCTTCCACAGATTCGGGTTGTCCCACGCGGAAAAATGGCCTTGTTCCTCGCTGTAAGGGTTTCAACCTGTTTAGCGAGGGAAATCATGACCTTATCCTATTCTGCCGACTTCTTTTCGAAAGTCGAGAGCATCTTTTTCACCTCCTCGAACGCTGCGGTGTATGCGTCGGCGTTGACTGCAGTGACGTTTGTCGCTGGAGTATTTTCAACATTTTCGTCGACGATGTTGTAGTCACGAGGCTGTTGGTTGTTGAGATATGGCATGCTTTGATTAAGCGTTGATGGTTGAGAGTTAGATTTATCCGTACCCCCTCCTTCTAGCACCAAAATGTGGGAAACGAAATTCGCACTATCGATTTTTGTTGATTTAGGAAGGCAAGGTAAACCTAGCTTTCCCAGAGGTCCCGGATTTCTGCTAAGTCAAAAACGTCAAGAAACCAACACTTAGAGCGATTTAGGCAATTTTCTGTTTTCTATTCTCGAGATGCGACTCAACTAGGTTAACAATTTTTAGGTGGTTAGAACTAGGGTAATTCGCCAGCAGCTCTTGCGGCCGAGGATTTACCTGTTGTAACGCTCATTCAAGAATTCGGAAAAAGATCTTCTTTTCTCTCTTTCATTTTTATCGAATATTTACTTCGTCTGTTTTTGTTGTCTGGTTGCTTGGTGTTTGGCTTAGCATAAATTTAGGACTCTAGGAAGGTTAGGGTTTCTTAATTTTCCTTATTTTTCAGAAATTGACAATGCCAATTTCGGTTCCCACAACTTGTATCGCGACATTGATCGACGGTGGCCATTTACCATCGATCGATGCTAATCTGGCAGAATACAATGCAGATTATGGTTATCTCAGACCAGATGAGTTTGGAATTATGAGGGATCCAGAAGGATATGCACAAGCAATGGATGGACGAATTCTCAATGTATCTGAGGAAGATGTAGCAGATATACTCGCAATGGCCAGTGTATCAGGAAATCTCTTCAGACAACAACAGCATGACAACCATGCAGATAACAACAAAGAATGGAACGACTTAACACTTCTGCCATCGATTAACACTCACCTTCCAGAAGACTTTGTCGGTTACAGATCAGAACGTGAAGTGTTTGATCCAGAGAATTTTGATTATGGGGAAACTCATGACCGAAGCCGCGCAGCTCAAGAAGACTCCTTGTTCGACAAACCCATGACCGAAGAAGAAGAAAACTTCTTCTAGGTTGGACAGGAGAAATTAGCCGAAGAGCAGGCTCAGATCTCTTAAAACAAACGCTGACAAGGTTGGAAAACCGTTGGAGATGATCTTGAGATTTGCGATCTCCGTGACTACATCACAAAAACGGCCGCGAAAGTAAGAGCGGTGAAATCTCAAATCCACCACACTGCTAGCACCGCGCCCAAAATAGATCGCCTGTTCGAAGAAGCTCGGAAGATGCCCTTCACAGCTCGCATCACTGATACCAGAGTATCGGATCCTGGAAAGATCAAGGTACCCACCTACAACGGTATGACTGATCCCAAGGCGCACCTACAAGCCTTCCAGATCACGATGGGAAGGGACAAATTCAGAGAAAGCGAAAGAGACGCTGGCCATTGCCGACTCTTCGTCGAGAACCTCCAAGGAGCAGCGCTTAAATGGTTCTCCCGACTTAGGCGAAACTCCATCGGAAGTTTTCGCGAACTCGCTTTGGAGTTTCTCAAGCAGTACTCTATGTTCATAGAAAGAGAAACCTCCGACGTTGACCTTTTGAGCCTGGCTCAAAAGGAAGATGAACCTCTCCACGACTTCATGAACAGATTCAAAATCATCATGTCTAGGGTTAGCGGAATAAGCAACAAGGTGGCCATAGTTTCTCTCTGCAAAACACTCAGGTACAAGTCAAAACTCAGGATTTGGATAACCCTCGACAAGTTGTGCACGATCCAAGATGCACTCCACAAAGCCACGGATTACATCATTATTGAGGAAGAGACCAAGGTCTTTGACATGCATGTTTTATTGTTCTAGCATGGTATAAATATCATAAACAATTAACTATCAAACTAACCCTAGCCTTAACACACAAACAATACTCTTGCCAAAAGAGATCAGGTGTAGTACTTAAAGATCGAATCCACAGAGAGCAATGGCACACAATAGATATGTTATTTCTAAAGATTAAGCTAGGTGAATATATATATATTAGTGGCAAACAATCAATTAAGAAAATATTTCTTATCAAGAAGTAGAGATGCAATATGAAAATATGCTAATAATGCAAATATGAAAATATTCTAATAAACTAACTCGATGCACATGTAAATATGCTAGATATAGGGTTTCAAACCTAATGGATTATAGACAATAAGAAGCACGAAAATGTAAATATTCTAGAACTCAAATATTAACTATTCTGACCCTTTTAACTCCAACTCTCGTATCCGAGCAAAAGGAAAGACCATCGATCGACGGCTAAGGCCTTATGTCGATCGACGGTGAAATCAGATGGAAGTTTGAACAAGATTTGATAAGTCCACCAGACTTATTAGACCAGCTCTCGCATGTGCCTAAAAGCCTATTTCAATGGAGTCTATTCTGGCACCGATCCTACTCTCTTAGTCGGCCATGTCCTACTTTCAAGATCCTAGTTAGCTACTCTAGAATGCAAGCATTAAGCACAACTCAATTGATGGATATTAACTTAAACTAGCAATACTACTTTGGGCTAATCCATGATTGTTATCATTCAACCCCTAATATAGTTGATAACTACTCAGAAATAATTAAAGTAAGAACAATAGTCTGAATATAATGCATATATAAAAGGGTAGACAAGCTATTTCTCCACGAGAATTATCATATAGCATCAGATCCCCACCAAACTATGACCTAGTGTCAAATCTCCAATATTTGAAAATTATAAACTTATTTATCCATGAATTAATAATTTTGAATGTATTTCTTCCCGAACCGATACTTCGAAACTTAATTACCCATTGACCATGGTTTTAATTGGTTTATAATCAAATAGTTTAAACCGGCTAAACCAAACTAAAATCCATTTCAAACAATTTCCTTAAAGTTCAAAAATATCTATATTTTGAAGTTTCAACAAGAAGTGAATTCATATTCATTAATAAAAATTGTTTAAAATAAATTTTGGTTTGGTTTAGCCGGTTTAAATTTTTTTGGTTAATAATAAACCAATTAAAACCATCGTCTATGGGTAATTAAGTTTTGAAGTATCGGTTCGGAGAGAAATACATTCGAATTTGTTAATTTGTGGAGAAATATGTTTATCACTTTCGAATCATGGAAATTTGACACTAGGTCATAGTTTGGTGGGGATGTGATGCTATACGATAGTTCTTGTGGGCAAATAGCTCGTCAACCCTAGATAAAATATTGGGGTTCCAATACAAATCTCGTCGTCCAAGTCATCTTCGTCATTTGTCTCTAACTTGGGCTTTTAATCGGTTTTCTGCGTTTTGGATGTCGATCGATGGCAAGCGTGCAGCATCGATCGACCTTGGTCTTTTAACATCGGTCGACTCCAAGGTTGTGTGTCGATCGATGACAGTCTTTTACTTTGACTCCTCGTATGGTCAGCTACGGATTATTCTCCTCTAAATGCTCCAAAAGCTCCAAGTATCTCTATATATCTCCAAAACTTTCATGGACCTGTAAATACTCCAAACATAGAGTAGACACACATAATAGACCCTAAAACATGGCCTAAAACTGGTAATAAATAGGCTATATCAGTCTTGTCGCAAAAGCATAAGCCGATAAAGACGTACTTGAAAGGCTCGGCATCAGACAAGAAGCCAAAAAAGTCGTAATGACAATAATGTCCATCACGTGGGGGAAGAACTCCAAGGAGCACATAACTATGCCATCAACTCCGGGTCGGAACAAGGGCGAACGACGGGCAACAGGTGGACCCAAAATTCATATTACAACGAGAACACCTTCTGCGACTTCCACCAAACCTGAGTTCACACGACCGTCAACTGCAAAGTTATTGGGGCAAGGTTGGCTGTGAAGTTGCTTGCAGGAGAGTTCTCTGATATAACGAGTGTAAAGGATCTCACCCGCGATTCTGATTGCCCAAAGACGGATAAGACTCCGCTATCGGAAAACTCTTCTTAGGGAAACCAGTCGGGTGAAAAGAGTGGAAGGAGACAAGAAGAAAAGGGCAACGACAACATTCATCACAGAGTGAACATGATCATCGGAGGATAGCAGTACTGCAGCTATACGGCCTCGTCGATAAAGTTCTATCAGCAGAAAGCTGAGTCAAGCACAAGCTGGCCAAGCTGATCTACACCCCACAACGCTTCAAACAGGGCTGTCCTCTCCGAAGAAGAGGAAGCTCGTGAAATCGACCAGACCCAAAGTGACCTACTCGTTATCGATATCCCATTTAGAGATCTCGAAGTCGCCACAATCCTCGTGGACACGGGATTCAGCTCAAAAGAATGAACATCAATCTGGAAGAAGTCACACCAACGCCAAAAGCGTTAATCGATTTTTCAAGCATAACGTCGATGACTCTCGGATAAATCAAACACCCAATCAGGGCAAAGGAAGTCACGAAAATCGTCGACTTCGCGATCGTCGACCACCCAGCCATCTACAACGTTATCATTGGAACGCCTTGGATAAACCCCATGAAGGCAGTCCCATCGACATATCATCTAGGAATCAAATTCGCAACTCCTAACGGAATTGCCGCAATCTAGGGATGCCAGAAGCAATCACGACTTTCCTACCTAGCCGAACAAAAAATGAGGCAAGTCACAACTAATACGACGGTAATACTGAAACCCGCGAAGATAACTCAGCCATCGGCTGAAGACACTTCGAAGAAAGACGATTCGACATCTTCTACTCAAGCAACAGTTTTGGACACCAAAAACCAGGAAGTTTTCGAGCCTAACGCCCTGACCCAACTGGAGGAGAGAAACTAGAAAGAAGACGTCTATCCAACTACAACTAAGGCGATCGATGCAAGCGCAACAACCGAGTAAACACACTCGTCACGCCAACTGAACACGAGATGGCTAGATCCTCGAAAGGGGTAAGTAGGCAGCTCATCAAAATACGAATTCAGCTATCCCCCTTTCTAAAAAAGGTGGAGTGGGTACGTATACATAAACTCGTACACTCCCACAATTTTCAATATTCGCTCTTGTACTCAACATTGTAAAATTTTCCGATAATAAGAAAAACGCAATTAGGATTTCAAGAAATTCTCGCAAATCTCTTTTACCGCATAAACATCACAACAGGCATCCGGAAATACCTAAATACAAACTAAACATCTATTGTACAATCCGAAAACAGAAATTTTATGATAAAATCAGTCTATAGAAAACTATTCAAACTTCCAAACGGAAAAAAACATTTCCATCAATACTTCACAAACATTTCTCAGTCACACGTTCGAACTCGACTTTCAACCAAAACATGAGATGACACCGCTCTCGAACATTCGAAACCACCTTTCCCGGAAGGTATATTTCCAGGAAACAAAGCGAGACGTCGCGGAAAATCTTCGAAAATATATATGCAGTCTTGAAACGCAAAAACAGTCTGACTGCGACTATAAACAAGCACTAGCTCTCACATCATATTCGTCGACTGGCCCCGGCGAATACACTGACCGGTCTCTATAAGGACGATAAAATAGACCTTCCCTTGGTCCTCAATACATCCGACTAGGATATAGCGCGCTATAAAAGAAACCCAAATTTTTGGTCAACACTTCCAGACGACTTAAAATTGTCTTTGGAGAGATGCTTTATTCTTACCACACAAGTCGTATAAGCCGAGAACCTATCACGGACTTTAAATCGGTATGAATAAGGTTAAATCGCAATAGGTAATCCAACAACCGATTAGTCATCGCAAAACCATAGATTAAACCTAGGTCTTGCCCTAAACCTAGCACAATGTTCTATAACATCTCAAGGTATGATATCAAACCGATACTATATTTTAAAACATGTCTCTTCATTCATATCTGAACGCTCACGAAAATTCGCAAAAAATTTAGAAATTTTTTTGGACATCCCCGTCTTGAACAACCAACAAATAGAACGACTCACCCAAAGCTAAACATGAGATGACAACTCATATTTTTCTCTTCATACTCAATCAAAACACTCAAAGGTTCTTTTAAAACAAACTTATTTCATTCAATAAAGCCGGAAAGCGGCAAGGGATTCAAAGCCACAAGTGGTCAGTCCCAACGTTCCAACACGGCCAAACTTAGCCTAATCAAATATAAAATAGCCACACTCGGCCACACATAAACTATAAACATAATTATGAAAACGAACACCTTCCCATCTAATCCAACGACATCCTATGGATCAGGATCATAGTTTTCGGACATCGACTTCCCGAACCAGCAGTCGTTAACAAGGGCTGTTGGTTTGTTCACCTCACCAGTCTCACCAGGGACTCCAATTGGTGACAGCTTGTCATGTGGGAGTGCTGTTAAAGGGTGAGGACCTGTGTTCGAGTCTCACCAACAACCTAATTATGGAGTTAATGAGAACTCATAATGGAGGAGTTGGCGTCGGTGCCATGCAGCGCTGTGAACCTGAGGTATATGGGACAGTGAGGTCCACGGGACGGGTTGTCACAAAAAAGTTGATGTGCTGCAGCGCCAGCCGAGGTTGTGCCGACGTACTGTACAGCTGGGTCCCACGCGGAGGTTGTTACACTTTTTTATTACAACCCGTCCCGTGGACCTGACTGTCCCATAGACCTCAGGTTCACAGCGCTGCAGCGCACCGACCCCAACCCCTCCATTATGAGTTCTCATTAACTCCATAATTAGGTTGTTGGTGAGACTCGAACCCAGGTCCTCACCCTTTAACAGCACTCCCACAGGACAAGCTGTCACCAATTGAGCTGTAGTTCAACTGGTGACAGCTTGTCCTGTGAGGAGGTTGTTAAAGGGTGAGGTCGGGGGGTTTTAACCTCACCAATAACCTACCTGTGAGACGTACTGCAGAGGGAGGGGTTATGGTCGGTGCGCTGCAGCGCTGTGAGCATGGGTTCCACGAGACGGGTTGTCACAAAAATGGTCGCAAATATAGAGACAACTCTGAAGAAGATCCCGAACGACAGGGAATTCCTCGGGAAACAGGGGCAGAGAATTAGTAACTGCAAAACAAAGAAAGTAAGCGTGTGGTTAGATATTTTCAAAACGAAAAAACAAACGGATATCAATCACGATACCCTTTTGTCCCCATTAACTCCTAAAAATGAGAATGCAGCGCTCCTCGACGGATGCACTATCTAGGCGCACAAAAAATAGCTCTTTAGATATGCATGCGCATTCGAAATGAACCCTCTGATTATCTCCATATCGTTCCTTGGGCTCAAATGACATCTGAGCGATCTTCTCGACCCCACTGGCTTCAGAAATACCTCGAAATAATCAACATTGAGAGTCATGCCACACTCGTAGCTTAGGACCAAAATCTTGATAAGATGTTGCAAACTGGTAGGAATGATCTGGCTTATTGACAATCCAAACCGATACAGGACTTGAAAAATTACCTCTTGGAATGGGAAACCACAAATGGCAACGCAGCAGGAAAACATCGTAACAGGTGAAGTAACCATCCGGAGGAGCATCTGGAAGTCAAAATTCTACCGAGTCCGGTACATGGCAGAAACTTTGGATAACCTCTAGGTACGAAGGACAACTGTGGCTCGGACAGCCAAATATTCTTTTGGCACGAACTGGGGGAGGATTCCACGACTCATGTGGAGGAGACTTTAAAACGCATGTAGCCATCCAATACGCATCGGCTTCCGTAGGATCAACGGAGTGTGCCACAAAATCGTCTTTCACGGCAATTCCACTATCTTGGATATCAATACTATCAGATTGAAACTGGACGGCAAAGCCTTGGCTGAAGCTTTCTAACTTTAAGACATGATAAAGAACGATAAAAGAAAGAAATGAAAAGAGAGATTTTTCTACCTTACAAGAAGTTCTTGTGGAATGAATCAAGTAAAGAATTTGAAAACTTATTCCACATACTTATAGGCAAGAAAACTCACTATTCACCTTCGAACATTTGGCCATTAATGCCGCCTGACTCATCTAACCCTCTAACCCCTCGCAAGAACGTCATGATTCTAGCGACCTGGGGGATAATTGTTGGGGTCTAAATTGGTCACGACGGAACCAGTGTCCAAAAGTTCTCGAAAAACATTTGTTTTTAAATAATAAAACAAAAAGCGTGGGAAATTACGACTAAAACTTTGTAAAAAATCAAAAACGATTGCACAACAAGTTATCAGAAAACGTGATCGAGTAACAGATAGACCGTATCCGACACGCCCAACGGCAAGTTGAACAGACCAAGCCCAACTCGCCTGATGGCGAGTTTGATGGTCTCCGCGCAGCTCACCAACAAGCAAGTGGAGACTACTCGATCAACTCGCTTGGTGGCGAGCTGGACTGTCCCCATCCATCTCACTATCTGTCGAGTTGGATCAGCCCATCCAGCTCTCTTGATGGCGATTTGGTCAGTCCTCGTCCAGCTCGCCATCAGGCGAGTTGAACCAGCTCTTCCAACTTGCCTGATGGCGGGCAGGGCTGTCTCCGTCCAGCTTGCCATCAGGCGAGTTGGACCAGCCTGTTCAACTCGTCTGATGGCGAGCTGGATTGTCTCTGTCCAGCTTGCCATCAGGCAATATGGACCAGCCTGCCCAGCTCACCATCAGGCGAGTTGGATCAGCACCATTCATCTCGGTTCCGAGCAATGCCTCAATCACACTGTCTCTTGTTTTCTCTCGATTGGGGTTGTCGTTCGAACTTCACGATAAAAAACGTAAAGACTTGTTTACTCGTACAAATTCAAATTGTTCGTATGAAACGGCGACGGTTGACTTAAAACTGAATTTTCCTCAGCTATACGAATAATTTGAACTATTTAGAAAACTGATGTTGTATCAAAGGTTTTCTCTCGGAGAAACCGTATAAACGTTTAAGTCAAAAAACAGCCCAAAAAAGTCTAATACGCGGCTAAAAGCCCACTTACAATTTTAGACAGGATTGAGCCCAAGGATACTTTGAAGGTTTAACTATTGTTCGCAAGAGAAGATAAATGTCAAGTCTAGGAGATAATGTCAAGTTTCAAGGGATAATCCTGAAAATCAAAGAAAATGAAATATTTCCGCAAAGCGATAAAATACGACTCGGGCAGAAAAGGAAAGGATAAACCGCCTTGAGAGAAGTATATAAGGAAAGCCAAAGTTAGAGATGAAGGACAAAGAAAAACATTGCACTTAGAGTGGTTTAGGAAATTTTCCGTTTTCTATTCTCGAGCTGCGACTCAACTAGGTTAACAAGTATTAGGTGGTTAGAACTAGGGAATTCGCCAACAGCTCTTGCGGCCAAGGCTTTACCTGTTGTAACACTCATTCAAGAATTCAGAATAAGATCTTCTTTGCTCTCTTTCGTTTCTTATCGATTATTTACTTCGTCTGTTTTCGTTGTTTGATTGCTTGACGTTTGGCTTAGAAGAAACCCAGGACCCCAGGGAAAGTCAGAGTTTCTTAACTTTTCTTTTTTTTTGCAAAAATAAACAGTGCGAATTTCGGTTTCTACAACTTGTATCGCGACATCGATCAACGGTGGCCCTATACCATCGATCGACGCTAATCTTGCATAATGCAATGCAGATTATGGTTATCTCACACTAGATGAGTTTGGAATTATGAGGGATGCAGAAACATATGCATAAGCAATGGATGGAAAATTCTCAATGTATCTGAGGAAGATGTAGCAGATATACTCGCAATGGTCAATGGATCAGGAAATCTCTTCAGGCAACAACAACATGACAACCATGCAGATAACAACAAAGCATGGATCGGCGCAACACTGCTGCCATCGATCAACACTTGATGTGGGGTTTTATATCACTCTCAAATTAACCCTATTCCCACTTTTACTCTCTCAAATAAGAGGTTCAGTGTAGTACTTAGGGATCAAATCCACAGAGACTCTAGGATTGCACAATAGATTTATTGTTGTCGAACTAAAGCTAGAAAATAATAATAATAGTAAACAAAACGATTTCAAGATTGATTTGGTTTGTGAAGGTTAAATTAAGGGATTAGACTTAGGGTGAATTCTCAGGTAAGATTAGGCATTGCAGATTAATAGATTGCTAGGTTTTAATTAAGTACCGTTCTCGAACTCAAACCTCAGGGTTTAGGAGATCACTCTCGCTCATCTCGATTGAGTATCGATCGATGTCCATATAGTGGTATCGATCGATGCTCTTTCTAAACGGTACTGGTTTCGCGGTTTGATGGGTTCTCTAAACTTCTAATTCAACTTTCGTTTGTTACCAGTTATTTAGACTGTTTAAGATAGGTTCAGGGTCATAACCAGGCTCTCGCTTGTGCTATGGAACCCTTAACTTCTAAGATTTAGGTGATCAAATTCAACTTAGCATTAAGAGCAACTTAAACAAAGAACCAAGAAGATTACCCTAACAATTCTATAAAATCAACAAGACATTACTACCATTGAAGAACCCTAAATCTAACAATGAACTACTCAGACATAACAATAAAGACATGATTAAAGTCTGAATAAATTGCATTAAATAAACTAAGTACTGAGATAAGGAGTTCAAGATCTTCTCTTAATAAGAGTCAGATCTCTCTCTACAATAGATGTAGCAAGGTATTCCAACTCTTAAAACTAATTCCCTGGCGGCCTCCTAAACTAAAATAGAAAACCCTAATAAATAGTGTATAGTTCGTCCAGGGACTTGTCTTGCAAATGATTAAACTTCTGGGTAAAAATTGTAATTTCTCAGGTCTTCATTAATCTCTCGGCCGACTTAGCTGTCGATCGACGCACAAGGTGTGACGTCGATCGATTCTTCATAACTCTGAGTTTCTGGCTGAGCATCCTAAATGCTCCAAAATAGCCCAACAGCTCCAATTGCTTCCAATGAGTACCTAAACCTGTAAATACTCCAAAACATAGTCTAGACACACGTAATAGACCATAAATAGAGCCTATAACATGGCCTAAAAGTAGTAATAAATAGGTTATATCAACTCCGCCTGACTTAACCTTTTGCTTGTCCTTAAGCAAACTAAGCCTGTGAAAGATGTTTGAAAAGCGGAGACTCACATAATGTCTAAGTATAACTGTCACCTTACTCTGTTTTAACCACATCCTATCAAGTCAATCACAAAGAAACTTTATATACCTTATCCTAGTATAGCAACCAAATCCTTTTTACCAACAACTTAGCAAATACTAGTGTGACTCATCCCTCTACTGATTTCATTTCTTTACATAAAATAAAGAGTAGGCTTTACCTTGGGAGTATCGATCAAAGGACACATGGACTCTACCTCTGCAAGTATCTGAAAAACTAGGCACAAAGTCTTCTCTGATTCATTTCTTCACCATTTTCTCTCTGAATCTTTTTAGATCTCAAACTCAATGGACAATGATGCTGATACAGTCCATCTTGCCATCTCATTTTCGATTTTCCTCTTCTTTTTCTTTTCTCTTCTTTTTCTTTTTTTCTTTTGTTTTTTGGGCAGTGTTGTAGGCGAAAAGTGGGGTCATCGGTAATGTACCTACCCCTCGCTTCCAACAATGTGTGATCGTTCCTCCGAATTAGAATCATGGGGTCATAGGTAATTTACCTACCCCTCTGCATCTCGGGAAGTCATCTCAATCTTTTAAGCTATTAGGTAGATGCTAAGAGAAAGAGAGAAGGGAACCAAAGGTGCAATGACTTGTACCTACAGATTTGCAGAAGAAATCTGATCCAGTGTATACCAAGCCCAAAAGCAAGCAGAGAATGTCAGGATTAGTGTTGGAAATCAGCTTCGGTTCCTTCAAACTTTCTAAGCAAGTGTGATATAATGGCAGGATGATCCACTTTGGTATCTCTAGTAATCTCTGCAACAACCTTCTAAAAATGGTGCTAAAGTGTGGTTAGTCAATAATAAATCTTGATCATAGTCCCCTTCTTGACTCAATAAAACTTTTTGAAAAACTATATATATATAGCAAATAAAACTCAAAACAAACTAACTAGCATTAGTGAACCTCCCCCAGACTTAAATTACACTGTCCCAGTGTAATCCGTCACGGAATGGTTAGGGAACGTTAAATCATAAGTAAATAGTATAGGTAGAGTACTCGATACCTCTCTCTAAATGAGAGTGTCGATCGATGGTTATAAGTGTGTGTCGACCGATGGTAAACCATCACCGTCGATCGATGGGGAACTCAAACTATCTACTAAACATCTTTTTAGACCACTTATCGATCGACAGCAACCAAGTGCCATTGATCGAGGCTGGACGTATCAGACTGAAATCGTGCATGTGTCTAGTCTCCATTGTGGTCATCTCTCTTTGGGTTAGCTCTCTAGGCACTCAAACACACATCAATCATCCAAATCGCATAATAATAATAATAAGTCTAAATCCAAGGCAACAAAATAGGACAAGCACTAATATAAGTCTGAAAATAAGATAAGAGACGAAGGATTAACAATGGGGACTACTCCTCGTCTGAGCTATCTGAGTCGATCTGCTGAGGCTGTGGTGCAGGTCATGCGGTGATCTCGCTATGGTCATGGGGCGGCTGAAACACTGGCATCGAGACATCGTCTCCATCCTAGCCCATATAGCACGAAGCGCGTCCACCATGACTCTATGGAAGTCACCATGGTCGTGAATGGGGATGTCTGGAATCTGAGGGAAGGCTGGGAGATGTGGAGGTGGTTGTGTTGGCTCGTCTGCTGCTGCTGCTGCGACTGGGTGGGCTAGTCGGAGGCCTCCTCTGCGGCGCACTGTGAGAGGTGCTGTGTGGAGGTGCTGCTCAGCCGGTCTGAAAGCAAGGCGATCTGGATCATCATCAAAACCTGTCACCCCTGGCGCTGGAAGCGCTATCATCCTAGGCCCCTCGTCGTCCATGAAAGACCAATAGTGTCCCTCCTTTAGCAAGCCAGTCCTCGCCCAAGTGTCCCTCATCCATGAAGCGCAAGTCCCTCTCTACTGAGGCTCCCTCAAAGCTGATGCCAAGAAATTTGAATAGAAGCGTCAAGAGGCTCCCGATCATCTCCTTCTTCTGGCCAGAACCCTTGAAGGTTTCTCCTTCAGGATCGCCAGTGCTCAGAAAAAAACAGCCCCCAAGCTCACCCGCTGGTCGCTTAATGGTGGGTGATATACCTCGTCATCGAGCCCCACCAAGTCTCTGACAGAGTAGTACAACAGATTGAGATCCTGAACCCTAACCTTGTTGGGTTCCATCTTGCAAAATAGAGTGTTGGAAGGACCTTCATGAAGTAGCGCAGGGTGGGGTGACGGATGTTTGTCTGAGTAGTACAGCCTGAGACAAAAGGTCCTGTAGCAATGAGTCCCCAAAAGGTAGGCAGACCGGGGAAAGGAGAAACTGAGCAGGGGAGAGTGCCGGTGTCGAACCCATAGATCTCACAGAGCTCCGGAATGGTGATCCGGTACCTGATGCCTTTGATGAGAAAGGTCAAAGTATCCTTGTTCGCCAGCTTCACCTGAGAGCTCTTGTAGAGAACCTGAGCTGTGGTGATGCACTGTCGGACCAGGTTGGGGTAAAGAGGGTATGGTTTAGTATCCATGCTGCCTAAGCCCAGATCCCTCACCATCTGTGTGAAGTCTGTCAGGAGCCCCAGCTTCCTCAAGGTGCGCTTGTCGGCGAACCTGGTGGGCTCAATAGAAACGCTTTGCCAAGCGTTATAGTCTAGGCTGTCAAAATCGTCCCATTCCTCATGCACAGGATGATGGGTGAATTCCCTCGATGCTATAGCTACCCCAGGGTCAGGGAAGTGCTCAAACGTCTCAAGCAAACTCTCTTCCTCCTTTGGCCAAGGGTCTCGGCATGGAGGACCTTGTGGTGGAGCACTGGAGATACCAGTCTTGAACCTTGCCTTAGTGCGCCTTTCGTTCATCTGCATTGAATAAACAAGCCAAGAATCAGAATCGATGTATATACTATCAACCATCGATCGATGGTACCGCATGGGAATCGATCGATTTGTCCTCATGGCTATCAATCGACGACGCCTCATGGGCATCAATGGATGCGGGATTGTGAACCATGGGATACGAAATCCAAAAGAACAAGCTCAAACTGTGCAACGCGTGTAAAGATGGTAGATAGTTCCTAATCTAGTAATCTAGCACCCTAGAGTGTTCTAAATTCCGGGCCAACATGATAAAAAATCATTTTTCCTACAAACCCTACAATATTCCCTAAACTATGAGATTTAGAGAACATACCTTGATGATCGGTTGATTTAGTGAACTAAAAAGTAAGAGAGGGTCAAAATCGAGTGAATAAGGCTCAAGAACAAGCAAAATCGGCCAAAAATCGAGAGAGAAATCGAGTGTCTACTCGTTTTGTGTTTTGGCGGTTTTGAGAAAAGTGATATATGAAATGGGGGTGAGTCGAGTTAACCTACTCGACAGACGACCATCGATCGACGGTCCTATAGGGGCGTCAATCATTGATCAGTTTGTTGACTCTTTTTGCTTAATAAATATGTAAATGCATAAATAATTATTTATTAATTTAAAAATTTTAAGATTTTTTTTATTTAGTGGGCTGTCTTCCAATCAGCGCTTGTTTAAAGTCATCATCTTGACGAGAAATGGTTTTATTATTCAGGGTCAAGTACCTCCAGGCATATGGTCTGAGTGTGCGGAATTTCGGCTTCAGCCCAGTAATGTTTCGCTCTTTGCCCATTCACCATGATATCCTCTCTTTTAGGATTAAATAGGACGACTGCCCCACTAGGCGTAACTTCTTTGATGGTGAAGGGTCCGAACCAGCAAGAACATAGTTTTCTAGGAAATAGAGTTAAACGCGAGTTATACAAGAGTACTTGATCGTTTGGTTAGAAATGCCTAGAAATGATTTTCTTGTCGTGATAGGCTTTTGTTATTTCTTTGTATAACTTCGAGTTTTCGTAGGTGTGATGCCTAATTTGTCTAGCTCATTTAGATGGATCAATCTCTTTTCTGCAGCGGGTTTAGCATCAAAAATTATCTTTTTGATGTCATTCTGCTTTATGTGCTAATTCTACTGGGAGATGGCATGATTTTCCATAGAGTAAGTGAAACGGGGTAGTTCCTAATGGTGTTTTAAATGCTGTTCGGTATGCCCAAAGCGCATCATCCAATTTTAGAGACCAATCCTTTCCGGTTGATCCTACCGTCTTTTCTAGATTTCTTTGATTTGACGGTTGGATACTTCAACTTGTCCGCTGGTCTGAGGATGATAGGGTGTGGCTACTCGATGGTGAACTCCATGTTTCTTGAGTAGTTTTTCGAACACTTTGTTTATAAAGTGAGTACCTTCGTCGCTTATGACTACACGAGGAACTCCAAATCTAGGAAAGATGATGCTCTTAAAGAGTTTAACGACTACGGAAGCGTCATTTTTCGGAGTTGCTATTGCTTCGACCCATTTGGATACATAGTCTACGGAAACTAGAATGTATTTATTTCCGTGCGAAGAAGGGAAAGGGCCCATGAAATTGATGCCCCAGCAATCGAACACTTCAACTTCAAATATGAATTTTTGTTCCATTTCGTTTCTCTTACTAATTTTTCCTCTTCTTTGGCAGAGGTCGCATTTTGCTACATGGCTTGAGCATCTCGGAACATAGTTGGCCACCAAAATCCTGCTTATGGAATTTTGACACTGTCTTGAAACTGGCAAAATGTCCGGCATAATCGGATCCATGACAATGATACCGAATTTCTGGAGTTTCGCTTTCAGCAACACATCGTCGTATATGCCTTCAGAGCAGTGTTTATAAAGATAGGGTTCATCCCAGTGATATCTCTGGATTTCTCTTAAAAATTTTTTTAATGATATCCTTTGAAGAGTTCAGTTTCTACTTTGGCCGCAAGATATTTAACTATATCTGCATACCAAGGTCTATCAGTGGTGCTCAGTGCACACAACCCCTCACTTAAACTTCTACCTCTGGGAGAATCATTATTTGGGAACGAAAGATTACAACCGACGTTGATATCTATTGGAATGATTATGTCATCGTCCTTGACAAATGTATTGTCGGTCGACGGAGTATGGACAGAATCGATCGATGCTTTGTGGTTGAAATCGTTCGATGGGCTTGGTACGTTATCGATCAATTCCATTTCATGTGCTGAACTGACTCTACCAACGAAAGTTGATTTCTGGGAAGTATACATTTTCTGTGGGTAAGAAGTCATCTATAGGGATGTCGTCATCCACCCTAATTCGTGATAGGTCATCCGCGACTCCGTTTTCCACTCCTTTCTTGTCTTATACTTCTATATCAAATTCTTGGAGAAGTAGAATCCATCGTAAGAGTCTCGGCTTAGCGTCATTTTTGTTCATTATGTATTTCAAATGCTGTGTGGTCAGTATGAACAACTACTTTTGAATCGACTAGATAGGAACCAAATTTCCCGAAGGCGAATACCACGGCTAGTAACTCTTTTTCGGTTGTCACATAAATGTGTTGTGCATCGTCAAGAGTTGTACTGGCGTAGTATATTGCATGCAGCTTTTTTTCCTTTTCCCCAAGTACTGCGCCTACAGCGAAATCGCTGGCGTCGCACATAATTTTGAATGGTAGATCCCAGTCTGGTGCTTGGACAATAGGGGCAGATACGAGTACGGATTTGATCTTAAGGGCTCGAGACATTCAGGTGTAAAATCAAATTTCACCTCTTTGCACAGGAGTGCAGCAAGGGGTCGAGCAATTTTGCTAAAATCTTTTATGGATCTCCTATAGAATTGAGCGTGTCCTAGAAAGCTTCTAACATCCTTGACATTAGAGGGTGGAGGAAATCTAGTCATTACTTCAATATTTGCCTTGTCCACCTCAATTCCGGCCGCTGAGACCTTGTGTCCTAGGACAACTTCCGTTGTTGACCATAAAGTGGCATTTTTCCCAGTTTAAAACCAGATTTTTCTCTTCGCATCTAGCTAGTACCTTGCACAGGTTATCGAGACATGTTTGAAATTTGGACCGCATACTGAGAAATCGTCCATGAAATCCTCAATCATATCGGTGAATATCGACATCATGCATCTCTGGAAAGTCGCAGGGGCGTTACAGAGGCCGAAAGGCATCCTGCGATATGCGAACATTCCATAGGGACAAGTGAAGGTGGTCTTTTCTTGATCATCTGGATGTATGGGAATTTGGAAAAAACCTGAATACCCGTCGAGAAAGCAGTAATATTCGTGGCTTGCGAGCCTTTCTAACATCTGATCGATAAAGGGTAAAGGGAAATGATCTTTTCGAGTGGCAGCATTCAATTACCTGTAATCGATACACTTCCTATGTCCGGTGACAGTTCTCATAGGGATCAATTCATTTTTTTTCATTCTTTACCACCGTAATTCCGCCTTTCTTTGGAACAACATGAACCGGAACTAACCCAGTTGCTGTCCGAGATAGGATAGATAACGCCTGCTTCTAGAAGTTTCATGATTTCCTTTTTGATGACTTCTTTCAGGTTGGGGTTTAATCTCCTCTTATGCTCGATGGATGATTTGGATTCATCATCAAGGTGAATTCTATGCATGCATAAATCAGGAGAGATCCTTGGAATGTCACCTAACGAATATCCGAGAGCTTTGCGGTGCTTCCGCAATTTATTCAGTAACAATGCCTGCCCTCCGCTATTCAAGTTTGCATTTATGATGACAGAATAGGAGTTTTCGTAAAGGAAAGCATATTTAATATCAGCGGGAAGTGGCTTAAACTCAATTTTAGGTGCTTTTGCTTTGCTCCAGTTGTCGGTTACTGTACATTGTCGATCGACGGTTGTATCGGGATGTCGATCAACGAGAGCGGATAGATCGAGTTCCTCAATATCGACATTGAAGACTTCCTCTGTGGCATCTATCAACCTTGTATACTCTTCATTTTGGTCATCGAACGCAAAGATGTCTCCTTCAGGAGATGTAATTTCTCTCGAGAGAGGATCATATGAGCATGTGACCATGAATGACTCCTCTGCGAGGTCGGAGAGATAATCGATATGGTAGGTTTGACTGTCGATCAGAGGCTGCTTTATTATTTGTTCCATGTCAAAGACCATCGGTATCTTCCCGATGTTGTGGCATATACGCCCTCCTCTGACATCAATAATCGCTCAGGCAGTGGCCAAGAAAGGTCCTCTTAAAATAATCGGGTTTATGGGTTCATGCTCGTATTTAAGCACTATGAAATCTGCGGGTATATCGCAGTCATGAATGTGTACGGGCACGTCCTCAAGCACGTCTTCTGGAATCCTAGTGGATCTATCAGCTAAACTAGAGTGACCCTGGTAGGTTGAAATTGTGTTAACCCGAGGGTGACTGCAACTGAATAAGGCATCAAGTTTACACTAGAGCCTAAATCGTAGAGGTATCTTTGGAATCTCTCATCACTAATAGTGCAGTCCAGAACAAAAATACCGGGATCAGGGAGTTTAACTAGAGTTTTTCCTCGAATAATTTGCTCACTTCTTCGGATACCATCATCACGCAGTGTTCTATCATGGAATCCTCTCAATGCGGCATCTTTCACATACTGCTTAATAGCAGACGAGACGTGAATGGCCTTGCTGAGTGGCATCTCAATGCTTAATTTCTCAAACGCTTTCTTGTATGTTGCTTTATCTAGCTGCTTCTTTTTCTGCTTAGCGTTTTTTGGAGGAAATGGGGTGTTTGCTTGGTAGACTCTTGGTCTAACCGGTTCGGTTGGTTCTGGATCAGAGTGTCGATCGCTTCTTGCTTCAGCCTGTCAATCGATTACGGGTTCGGAGTGTCGCTCGATTCTCGGTAATGAGGGTCGATCGACGTTGGGTTCAGAGTGTCGCTTGATTCTCGGTGACGAGACACGATCGATGTTTCCTACTTCCATGATATTTTCTTTTTGTTTATTAAACAATTCCTCAAGATCGTCAGTATGGTATTACTCCTCAGTTTCGGGGGCGATATCGGGGGTTTGCTCGTTAGTTGCAAGCGAGATGGGGTACGATTTTTCTTTTTCATCTGTCGCAATTTTTCGTGAATTCATCGATAATGATTCTTTCTTTAACGCTAGGGGTGAGTTGTCTACCACTTCGTAGAGCAACGACATTGCAGTAGCTTCTGGGATTAGCGTTCATTTTACTAGGTAAAAATCCGTCCTCTCTCCTGATGGACGTAGTATTATTCGTCACTTGGTTGTCGATCCTATTAAAGTGTTCGCTCAGAATTTCAATTTTTTCTGTCATCTCTGAGTATATCAGATCTAACTCTCGTTGAGTTCAGCGGCTATCCTACGGTTTCTTGTGAAAACTTTATTCATCTTTTACTTTGAACATCTTTCATGTCTTTCCATAGTGGTGTCGTAGTTTTTTTTGAAATTGCCAGTGCTTTCCCTAAATCGTTGATTATTTAGACCCATCACTTCAGACAACTCAGCTTGCTTTTCGAGGTCAGGAAAAACAGCATCGTCAAGAAGGGTCACAGCAGATGCCAGAGTCTTTCTAACTCGGATTTAGGGCTTCTCCCTTTCGGTGTCTCTCCTTTCAAAAGTTCTACCTAAGGCTATGTTTTCTACCAGATTTTTAGCGCTTGCGAGGCTTCGGGTACCGAAGTTCCCCTTGCTTGCTGTATCAAGGAATCTTTGATAATCTAGGTTTAGTCCTCTATAGAAAGTGTTGGCAAGTGGGGGCTCTAAGAATCCATGGTGAGGGCACAAAAGTTGGTAGCTCTTGAATCTCGCCCATGCGTTTCTAAAATATTCGCGGCTACCTTCAATGAATGTGGATATTTCTCTTCTCGCACCCCAATATCTCTCCTCGTTAAAGAAGTGATTGATGAAGGTGCTTCTAATATCTTTCCAACAAGTCAGGGATCCTTGTGGTAGCTGGTTCAGCCACCTCCTGGCATCACCTCCAAGGGAGAAAGGAAAAAGTTTGCAGCGATTGAAATCGCAGTTCACCATGTCTTCTAGCATCTCGATGTGATCATTTGGGTGTTCAGTAGGAAGGCCACTAAACTTATTTTTTCTCGCCATAATTAGGAAGTCTATGTCAAGCTCAGAGCTTCATGTATGGTGTTCCCATAATCAAATTGAAGACCTATTGGAATAGATTCTGTTGGGGTTCATGTAATAGAGTATTGGCAATTCATGCTTAAACTTATTCTTGGAGATTTAGTGATTTGATCAGGGATTGCAGCTCCCAAATATTTAATAAGTTGGCTTGATTCGTTGCTTTCGTTGTTCATTGGTTCTATCAAGACTATATTCTTATTGTTATAATCAGGGAAGGAGTACTTACCTGCATCTGGCTGATCGGTATCGATCGATGGCGGTGGAAGGGTGTCGCCTGACAATAGTGGACTCGCGTCGATCGCCTCCAGATGCTCTCCGCCAATCGATTTTTGTTGACCCGAATCCATATTCTCGCCCTTTAAGTACCTGTGTAAAAGGATAAGGGAAAGAATAGTTTAGCAAATAGTAAAGTAGAAATTTAGACAATATTCTAAACGAAATCTAATGGCAATAAGAAAGAATTCCCCGGCAACGGCGCCAAATTTGATGTGGGGTTTTATATCACTCTCAAATTAACCACATTCCCACTTTTACTCTCTCAAATAAGAGGTTAAGTGTAGTACTTAGGGATCGAAATAGTCTATATTTCGGCAAGGGACTTGTCTTACAAATGATGAAATTTTTGGGTAAAACTTGTAATTTCTCAGGTCTTCATTGATCTCGCAGCCGACTTGGCAGTCGATCGATGCACAATGGGCGACGTCGATCGATGCTTCAATAAATAAACAGGATCCGACTCTGAGTTTCTAGCTGAGCATCGTAAATGCTCCAAAATAGCCCAAAAGCTCAAATTGCTTCCAATGAGTACCTAGACCTGTAAATACTCCAAAACATAGTCTAGACACACATAATAGACCCTAAACAGAGCCTAGAACATGGCCTAAAACTGGTAATAAATAGGCTAAATCAACACTCACCTTCCAGAAGACTTCGTCTGTTAAAGATCAGAACGTGAAGTGTTTAATATTTTGATTATAGGGGAAAAAGAGATGAATATGTCGTCTACATAGACAAATATGGCAGTGCACGAGCTATCAAATGGTCGAATCACCAATGTGTCAAAGGAAGACATCAGAGATATTCTTAAGAGAGAAGTTATCATTGGACACACACGTCTTTATTTTCGATAGTATGCAGAGAATTTTGATGAGACCAGGCCATCAAATGACCACTACAGCAGAGCAGAAATAGATGACATCGTACAAGAAATCTACATAGCACAAGAGATGTTGATGGATGACTATTACAAGAGGATAGATGATATATATTACCCATTAAACAACAATATTAGCTGATTAACCACGTGCATAGAGGAGATGAAGCAAAAGATGGACTCTACTCATCAGATGATTCAGAAACAGCACGCAAATGGAACAAATGAAACACCATCGATCGAAGGTTGATCTCGACCACCGATCGACGTTTCACTCAGACCATTTAGACAAATGTTGACAACTGAAGAGCTGCTAGAAGACAAACTTGATGGAGTTTATGCATCTCAAGACATGATGATGGAAGATATCTCCAGGATATTAGATGACATATCCATACCTACGGATAGCTGGATTAGCTGGTTAGACAAATGCATTGACAACCTTCAAGAGAGGATGAGTCAAATTGAGATTACCAAGGAGAACATGGACAACCAAATAACCAGAATGTGCACATTTTACCTTGGGATGTGTTAATGTAAGGTTGATATCACTCAAATTACCCTAAGGAGTGATTTTTTACTCTCTCAAATAAGAGGTCAAGTTGTAGTACTGAGAGATCAAATCCACAGGGATCGTGGACACACAATAAACTTAATCAATCGCGATTAAGCTAGGCTAATAGATATGCAGTAAATGAAGTAAAGCAGGTTGAACAAGGTAGTTGTTATAAAGTGATTGATTGGGTTGTTTCATGGAAAGATGGTTTGCTAGATCTAGGGTTTTAGGAAAGTGAATTATAATGGATAAGATGCAGGGAATTATTAATATGTGAGAACATTAATTAACTAGTCTGACCCCCCCCCTCTCTTGTACCAACTCTCATATGCGAACATAGGAGTGGACAGTCGATCGATGTCTAAGGTCGAGTGTCGATCAACGGCTATGTCCGAGTGCCGACCGAGGGCTAAGGCCAAGTGTGGATCGACGCTAATCGGACAGAAAGTTCATCTGCCAGGTTGATTAAACGAGCTCTCGCATGTATCTAACAAACTAGCTCAATGGAATCAATTCTGGCACGGAATCAATTCTGGCACGGAACCTACTCTCGTAGTTTTCCATATCCTAAGTTCAGGTTTCTAGTTAGTTAATCTAAAATGCAAGCATTAAACACTATTCCAAATATTGATATTTCTTCATCCTAGCAATCTTATTTTGGGGCTAATTCATCAATACGAATACGAACCCTAAATCTAACTGGTGGATCTATTCAAGTATGATAGTTGTCACAGAAAACCACAGATGAATAGATGAAATTGCAATAGAATAAATATAAAAACCAAAGGATTTCCAAGAGGACTCTGAAGGATTTTCTCTCTTATTTCCTAACTAAGAACCATGAATAGAATAATGGTTAGAAATTGTAGCCGTCAACAATGGCTTAGAAAACATATAAATTGGGTTTCAGGTCGTCAATGGGTATTCTGGTATTTTGTGGTAGCTTATGGGCTTAAGACGGTCTTGAAATATACTCAGCCCGCATTCTGGAATCACCATCGATCGACACTAAGGCTGTGCCGTCGATCGACACTTATTCATCTTTTCAACAGCTTCTTCTCGCGAGGCAAACTAACCACTCTTCAGTAAAACGGGAATAACTTCTGCTACATGATGCTGATTGACCTCAAACATGTGGCATTGGAATGCTAACTCAAATCTTATTTTGTGTCAAAATATGGACTCAATATAAATGTGGTAAGGTCTCCATACACATAAATATCTAACGCGTCTGTGCAGTTTTGCATCTCAAAGAGCTCTAGAATCACCAAAGTTTTCCAGAATGTAGCTGAACCTGAAATACTCTAAAACATACTCCAAACTCATATTATAGATTCTAAAAAGCACATATACCATGGCATAAAAGTGGTAAATTTCATGGTATATCAACTCCTCAGACTTATCATTTTGCTTGTCCTCAAGCAAAAAATATCACAATCTGAAAAAGGGTTGAAAACAGAGGGACTCACAATATCTCTAACTTATCTTTATTACCTCTAATATGTTGCAACCACATCAACTAAGTGTTAATCTTAGAGAAATTTTATATACCTTATCCTAGTATAGCAACCAAATCCATTCTACCAGCAACTTAGCAAATACAAGTCTAAGAATGGTGCTATAGAGTGGTTAATGAACAAGTAAAAAAATAAATCTGATCATAATACTCTTTTTGACTCAATAAAATAATGACTTATATGGATATAGCAAATAAAATCTCAAAACAATAATGTGGGATCCGAAATTCGCACTGTCGATTTTCGTCGAATTGGGAACGCATGGTAAACTCTAGTTTCCCAGAGGTCCCGGATCTCTGCTAAACCACACACCAATCAATCAGAATACGAAGTAAATATCAAAAAATAAAGTAAGAATCGAAAAGAGAGCAAATAGATGTCTTATTCCGAGTTTGTGTATTAGCGTTTACAACAGGATATGAGCCTTGACTATGAGAGCTGTCGGTGATATCCCTAGTTCTAACAACCTAAGACTGTGAATCCCTAGTAGAGTCGCAGCTCGAATAACAAAAACGGAAAGTTGCCTAAATGCTCTAAGTGCTATGCTATGTTTGCTCTGAGTGGATATTTTTGTGGGTCCCTTTTCATCATCACCCTTAAAGTCTTTATATACTCCTCTAGAGACTGTTTGTGCTTTCCCCTTCTACCCTTGGTTGAATTTATCCCTTCGCAGAAATATTCCTTTTTCCACGATCTTCATGATTATCTTCGGAAACTTAACATTTATCCTTCCATCTTGACATTCATCTTCCGAACCTAACATTTATCCCTTCCTGCAAAATAGAAGATAAACCGTCACAAAGTTTGGGCTTGACTTCGGATAGAATCGCGAGTGGGCCTTTGGCTGAGCTATAGACCTCCTCGGGCCGTTTTCGGACTTAGGCGTTTCTACGATTTTATCGAAACAGCATTGCTAAAACGACGCCACCCGAGAGATAAGATATTTCTTATGGGGCGTGTGACTCCAGGTGTTTAGTTACCCGTTACCGTCTCATACGATCTACCTGATCCTTTCTCGAGAAAACGAGTTCTTTTGGTAAAGTTCCAATGTCAATCCTGATCGAGACGGAACAAAGATAAGTTTGATCAAGTATCGAAATAGATAGTTGACGAGGACAAGGTGAAAATCGATTGATTGATCCGACTTGCCAAACGCGCGAATCGGACTGCTCGTGCCACTTAACTCGCCCATTCAGCGATTTGAACAAAGCCCAACTCGCCGAACGGACGAGTTGGTTGGTCTTTGCCGTCCAACTCGCCATACGGGCGATTTGGTTGGTCCGAGCCGTCCAACTCGCCATACGGGCGAGTTGGTTGGTCCTTGCCATTCAAATCGCCATACGGACGAGTGATCGGCCTATGTGGCTTGATTTCCCCGTTCGACAAGCTCAACGTCTTGCTCGGCCATCTTCGCCGTCTGGGGAGTTAGATGAACAAGTCTTCTAGTCGTTTTGTCGTATTTTTGTTTGGGGATACGTTTACCCGTGGTGTTTGGAAAAACTCTTCCTGATGACCTATCTGTGCAGACCGCTCCTTTGTGGTCAGTCGAGATTTGACCTCGATTTTTTCTGTTTCCTCTTTTTCCGAGACATTATCTCTTTCTTACACAAAGACCGCATTTTCCCGGTAGGTTTCTGACGTTGATCCATCGTAACCGATTTTGACCCCAACAGTTAGCCCCCCAGCTCGTCCGAACTGTGATGTTCTTGCGAGCTTTTTTAAGCATATTGGATGAATTAGGCGGAATCCAACGTCTGAAGCCTGGAGGTGAAATAGTAAATCATTTCTTGTATAAGTATGTGGAGTGGTCTTACAGATTCTTCACTTGCACATTTACTCTTTAAGAATCAAAAGATTTTCTCTTTTCCTTCATTCCTTTGGTAAAAAGAAAGTTATGTCTTTCAGAAGAAAGGTTTCCTCAAAGTCTCGTGAAGACCGTTATGTCCCTGATAGTTCCAGCTCGCAATGCAACGATGATGTACCAAAAAAGGAATTCTTGGCTAACTCGATCACCCCTGAAGAAGCCGAGGCATATTGGGCGACCAGGGGAGACGTGAAACCCCCCAGACCTGGCATGTGGGCTTGGCCTTGGTTTCGTGCCAACCCTGTAGAGGGTTATCCAAGCAAAACCTGTCTGAATGGGCTGGATACCATCCGAAGCCATTATCGAGTTCCTGAATCGGTCGAGTTTTGTCTTCTGTAGACTGGAGAGGTCGCTGAGTTTCCGCCCGAGGGTTACTTTACGTGTTATGAGTTGTACCTGACGAAGTGTCATTTTGGTTTCCTATTCCCGAAGTCATAGCGCGACTTCTCGATTGTTCCAAGATATTGATTAGTCAAATAAACATGTGTGGTCTGCAGCATATTGTCGAAATTCTCGTGCTGAGTTACGAGTTAGGTATAACCCTTGATGCAAACCATCTCGACGCTTTGCTTAAACCAGTCGAGAAGTCGTCCATAATTCATTTGAGGCCCCGGTCATGGATGACGATCATAAGCGAATTTGTGTCGAACCATCATGAATGCCGGAAGCATTTCTTTTTCGTCCGTGTTGACGATGAGTCTACAGAAGCAAACGGCCTCTCTGTCTTTGGGAATAGATGTGGTCTAAATGGTATCCTTGGTCAAGTGTAGCCCCTTTTCTCTTTTCTTTTGTTTCGGTGAAGCATGATTTTAAATATGTTTTGTTTACATTTCATTTTCAGAGACCAATCTTTTCCCTCCGAATCCAGACGGTCTGGTTACCATCCGAGACTTACTTCGCGGTCGCCCATGTTTTTGGGCAACGTTTAGCCCAAAAAGGGTTTGTCGTGCCGTTGCTCTCCACCATTCTCGGTACCAGCCAGATATGCCGGTCGAGGAAGGATCGGAGGCGTCCATGGATGGATTTTTTCCATGCATGGTTCGCATGAGAGAAGAAAGACTGAAGACTCGGAAGGACAAACACACCGTTGTCGAGGATGAAGTGGCTAACGAGCGGTGCTCCTCCGATAATATACTAATAGATTACCTAAATAGTGAGGTAGGCGGGAGTAGTGGTGAACGGGACGATCTCGATGAGCTGCTTGGTTTTGATTATCCTTTGGGCGCCGGTGGATCTAGCGAGGCCCCGGAGTTTACCCAAGCATCGCGGATGGTCAATGGGATAATCTTTAATTATCCTTTTTCGAGTGTGAATTTTTTTCTTGACTTCAAGATATCCCGCAGGGTCTCCTTATGATGAACCAAGCTCTTGATGCGAGCGTTCAGGAGGCACGCATGGCTTGGTTCAGGACCGAGACAGCCAATAACGAGATCGCTCGTCTGAGAGGAAAGCTGGAAAGTTACCGTCATTGTTAGATGGAGTCGGTCGCGACGGAGCTTCGTCATGCCTATAGACGAGGGAAGAGAGAAATGGCCGAGGTCATGAAAAACCATCGCGAAAAGTTCTCGTACAAGGACTTAGGGGATTATCGCGAGTGCCGTGGTGCCGTGGGCGGGCTATACCTTACGCAGGCTCCTGATTATTCGTTCGGTGTTGAATATGCGAGGCAGACCGGGCGTATGAACGAGAGGGATATAGACTTAGCGATTCCTCATATAGAAGAGAGGATTTGGGAATAATGGGACCCAATTCCTGTTTCTCCAGACACGGTGGAGCCGAGGTGAGGAATGCCGATGAGAGGGGCGACGTAAACCAGCCGACGGCTCCTGTGGATGTCAACGACTATTCGCTTGGTAGATCGATGACCGGGTGCTTTAATTTTTATGAGTAATTGCAAGGTTGCGACTGATTCGAGAATGCTCTCTTTTATATTATTGCACTTTTCTGTTTTGTTCGTTTGTCGGCCGAATGTGGTCGTATGTAGCGGGATTGGCCGGGTGTGGCCTTGAATCCTTAAATTTTATTAACTTTATTTGAACAGTGCTTGTTATGATAAGTGGGCGTTTTTAGAAAAATATTTGGGATTTGTTTTAATGTAGAAAGAAAACTCGAGTTGTCATCTCCATTTCCCCCTTTTTGCGGATCATCCTATTTGTTGTTCGTGCGAGATGTTCGAGGAGTTTTCAAAGTTTCGGGAACGTTTAGATACAGATGAAGAGACATGCTTTTAGGATCTCGTATCTTTTTGATATCATGTCTTGAGACGTTGGAGACCAGTGTGCTGGGTTTAGGGCAAGACCTAGGTTTACTTTCGGTTTAAGGCTTTGTGATGACTAATCGGCTTTCCTTATGCATGTTTCGATTTTAAGCTGACTTCGTTCCGATTTAAAGTCCGCGATAAGTTCTCGGCTTATATGACTTGTCTGGTCAGAGTAGAGCATATCTTCAGGGAAAATTTTCAAGTCTCCCGAATGTGCTGACCAAAATTTCAGATTTCTTTTATAGCGTGCTGTTTATCCTAGTCGGGTGTAAGAGGATCTATCCTTAGGACGGATCTGGGTGCGTTTGGTTAAGAAGGCTATAGTGCTCGGTGGGGCCAATTACCGAGTGTTTTGTAGTTGCAAATTCACTAGGGGTGTGTTCTCGAAAATTCAGACGTCGTCTCGCCTATTGTTTTCAAAAACTCACTTTGCGTAAGTAACGCTTTGAGGATACGGAACCAGGATCTCGTACGTTGGTCGGGAATCGATGATTCGACCGAGATAAGATGGTGTAGATTTGATCTGTTTTGAGGCAAAACGATTTTTCACGAGTTTCCGTTTCTGAGGTGGTACGATAATCGTTTTGCTTGTGTACGGATGTATAACATAGTCTTTCTTTGCGGATGATAGGCAATTTACGAATTTATAAAGAAGTCTTTATTGTCGAAAAGTTTTGAAAATCTCGAGTACAATGCGTCGAAAATTTTATTTCTGAATGTTGGAATATACAAGTGTTCGTATATGTACCCACTCCCCCCTATTTAGAGAGGGGGATAGCTGAACTCGTCTTTTGGCGAGCTGCCTACGTACCTCTTTCGAGGATCAAGCCATCTCGTACTTCTGCTTGTTTGGGCGAGTCTGTTTACTTGGCCGTTGTGTTTGTGTCGACTGCGTCAGTTGCTAAGTTGACGTCTTCCATCGGACTTGTCTTTTTTGATGGGATGGACGCGTCAGGCACTGGAACTGGTTGTTCGCTGGCCGTTGCTAGAATCGACGGTTCTGGGTCATCTTTTCCCGAAGTACTTTCGGCTGACGCATGGGCTATCCTTGGGCTCTTGGCCTTTGCATCACGATGTTCTTGATTTTTTCTTAGCTTGTGCTCGGCCAGGAAGCAGCGTCGCGACTGCTTTTGGCAGCCCCAAATTACGGCAATTCCGTTGTGAGTTGGGAACTTAATGCTTAAGTGGTAAATTAATGGGATTGCCTTCATGGCGTTCAGCCAAGGCGTGCCCATGAAGACGTTGTAGATGGCTGGGTGGTCGATGACCGCGAAATCGGCGATATTGATGACTTATTTTGCCGCAATGGGTAGTTTGATAGATCTGAGGGTCATTGATGTTGTGCCAGAGAAAAAGGTTAACGGCCTAGGTGATGGTACAACTTCGCCTAACTCGATGTTCATCCATTTTAGAGTGTCGCGAAAGATGACGTTGACTGTGCTTCCGGTGTCGATGAGAACCCTAGCGACCTCGAGATCTCTTATTACAAGATCCATTACGAGTGGATCGCAGTGCGGCTGATCGATTCCTCCGACTTCTTCTTTGTCGAAAGTGATTGTTCCTTTCGGAGTGTCATTGATCGTGGGACAAATTGTCGAATTCGCGTTTGTCTCGGCTATGCGCTGATAAGCTTTGATGGCCGAGACGGTTTCGCTGCAGAATTGTGACCCGCCGATGATCATGTTTACTCTGCGACGGTTGTTGTCGCTGCCCTTATCGTCCTGCTTTCTTCCGCGCTTTTCTCCTGATTGGTCCTCTTGGGAAGGTTTCTCCGTTTGAGGAGTCCTGTCGTTTTTCGGAGGGCGATCTTAGTCGCGGATGAGATCTTTCACGCTGGAGACTTCTGAGAGTTCTCGAAGAGCAGCTTCGCGGTCAATCTCGCGCCGAGAAATTTTCAGTTAATGGTCGAGTGTCCGTGAGTTTGGTGAAAGTCGCAGAAGCCGTTTTCGTCGTAATTTGGATTTCGGGTCCATGTATTACCCGTCTTCCGTCCCCGCGTTGGACGCTTCTGTCATTGCGAGGGCTTTTCTTTTTTGATTTCTGATCTGACCCTGGATCCTTCGATGCATTATTTGTTGGCTTCCACTTCTGGGCCAAGTGAAGGGACCCGACCCATATTTTCGTACCATCAGTACGAATCTGAACCGACTTCCTCGATCAGACTTGGGCCAGTTTTCAACTTTTCTTACTTAGAATTATTTTTAGCATTTTCAGTTCGTTTTTAGACAAGTCATCAAGCATAATAAAGATTTAGATAGATAAACGGAGGTTCGAGTTAACAAGTGAGTTTGCTAATAAGCTATTACAAGTTCAACTCGTCCTATATCTACCCAAATCCACCATCCTTCCTTCCGGCCTTGGTCCCACGGTCAAGCTATGTCTTTACCCTTTCGGGTCTGATCCTGATCTGCATCCAAACAAAGGAGGCATAAGCAACATAATGCTTAGTGAGAGCGATCATCCCGTCCCACTTAGCCAAAGTAAAGCAATCGAGTCTATACAGTCAATCAGATAATCGGACATGCTTATCATCCAGTTAGTTACTTGATCGACATAACCGATCCAAGCCAAAATGCCATTAAAGCAATCAAGCCCTAGCAGGCCATAAACGGCTCTAGGCGCATGATCTGATCCAGATGCATCGATGGAAGGATCCGGTTACACGATTCAAGCCAGAACAAGCAGATAATTCGAATTAGACAAGCAATCAGTACACAGAACAACTCCTATCAATCAGACTACGATTCAGAACTTAGACTGCGGTCGCGCACTCACCTTTGTCTTTAGAGTCGGTATGATACGGTTAGATTCGGCCTTTCTAATACCTCTTGCGCAGTTCTTCTCGGATTTAAGAACACTCGAACAGTCGGAATCACCCAACAGACGAACGTACTGGACTCGGAAATGATCGATCTGGCCAAAACTCGAAGTTTCCCACTCGATCGCACTTTAATCTCTCTGAGTTTTCTCTCTGGATGCCTTAGTGTTTTCGTGAAGAAAAATGGCGAAAACTCGCTTAAGGAGACAATTAAATGAGCAGTTGGGCAGTTTTCACCCGCGGAACCGCCCAAGTAACCGTTCTGACGGTTTTCCCATTCGGCCAAGAGTAATAACCGCTTCCCCGCACTCTTTTGCCTTCCCAGCGCGACTATTTGCTCTTCCTCTCGATAACTACTCCCGCTAAAATTACTTAGGCGAAAATCAAGCTACAATGGACTGTCCCACCCGACAAGTCCAACCGCTTTGTCCTAATCGGACCAATTCTGTCTGAATTCCGACCAACTTTGTCCGACCCGACTAAACTTGTCTGAATCAGACCGTTACTACTCGAATCAGCTCAATCAGCTCAGTTCGGACATTCCCAACCGTTTTGTCTGATTTCCGACAATCGCTGTCCAGCCGACCAACTCAACCGTCCTGTCCGAATCCGACAACACTTGTCCGAATCCGACCATTGCTGTCCGAAAATTCCGCTTTGTCTGAATATTTTCTTGAGCTGTCCGAACACTTCACAAAATTGCAAATAGAACTACTTAGCCATAATCCGAGCGTAAGAACGACTGACCGAGCTTTGTTGGCTCCAAAACAGATCTGATCCTAGCATTATCCAGACTATGGGTTCACTCCATCTACTACTTGGACATCGATCCAGCTCATATCCACCCACGGAAAGTCCATTCAGCTTTGGCCAGCTCTTTCTAGCATCATCCAACCCATCCAGTAAGTCTCACAGTCCGATCAGATAGTCTTTGGATCGTCCCAGCTTCGATCCTTGGAACACGGGCGTTACAAGTCTCCCCCACTTGGCTCAGACTCGTCCTCGAGTCTTTCTTGAAGGATTTTCCTTTAGCTTATCAAACCACTTGGGAAACTCGGCTTTCATCCTTGCTTCTGGTTCCCAAGTTGTTTCTTCTTCACCATCATAGTCCCCAACCACTTGGATCATCTTGACATTCTTTCTACCTTCAGGCTTGGTTTTTCTGCCAGTGATCCGAACTGGTCTCCCTTCCACAGTTAGGTTTTCCCTTAAGTCGGATGGTGGTTCAGAAACCACATTATCTCGATCACTTATGCATTTCCTCAGCATAGATACATGGAACACGTTGTGGAACTGAGCCATGGATGTAGGCAGTTCCAACTTATAGGCGACCTTCCCAATCCTTTCCAGGATCTTG
This sequence comes from Moricandia arvensis, assembly GCA_905132765.1. Classification (NCBI taxonomy): domain Eukaryota; kingdom Viridiplantae; phylum Streptophyta; class Magnoliopsida; order Brassicales; family Brassicaceae; genus Moricandia; species Moricandia arvensis. The sequence goes on from CAJHQP010002103.1 coordinate 46,109, forward strand.
TACGGTCCCATGTACCTTGGGCTGAGTTTAGCATTCTTTGATGCTCGGTCCTTGCCTTTGTAGGTCACGGTTTTGAGGTAAACTAAGTCCCCAACTTCGAATTCAAGCTCTTTTCTGCGTTTATCTGCATAGCTCTTCTGTCTATCCTGTGATTCTTTCATTTTCAGTTTCAAGACTCGTATTCTTTCAGTTGTTTCTTCCACAAAGTCTCTACCAAATATGCTGCGCTCCCCCACTTGGGTCCAGCATAGTGGTGTTCTACAAGGTCGCCCGTACAGTGCTTCATAAGGCGACATTCCAATGCTTGCATGATAGCTGTTGTTGTAAGAGAACTCGGCCAAATGCAAGTATTGATCCCATTTATCTCCCCAATCCAGAACACAAGATCGCAATAGGTCTTCAAGTGTTCGGATTGTCCTTTCAGATTGTCCATCCGTTTGAGGATGGTATGCTGTACTCATATGCACCTTAGTCCCCATCGACTTCTGCATTGCTCTCCAAAAGGCTGAGTAGAATTTGGAGTCTCGGTCTGACACGATACTTACCGGAACTCCATGAAGTCTGACTATCTGCTCCACGTACAGCTTAGCCAACACTGCTGCATTATCTGACTTGTTGATTGCCAAGAAGTGTGCGGACTTAGTCAGTCTGTCCACAATCACCCATATAGTGTCCTTGCCATCCCTCATTGGCAAGCCAGTCACAAAATCCATTGTGATCATATCCCATTTCCAAGATGGCATGGGTAAACTCTGAAGTAGTCCGCTTGGAACTTGATTCTCTGCCTTCACCAATTGGCAGATTGGGCACCCAGATACCCACTTAGAAACATCCCGTTTCATTCCCACCCAGTGGTAGTATCTCTTCAAGTCACAATACATTTTGGTTGTCCCTGGGTGTATCGAGAACTTGGACTGATGTGCTTCCTTAAGGATCTCTTCACGCAATCCTTGATCATTTGGAACACACACCCGGCCATTAACCAAAATTGTTCCATTGTTTGAAGTCTGATACTCTGTCTTCTCGTTCTTTGAAGCTTTGATCAGATCCTCATCCTTTTCTTGTGCAACTCTAACTCTGGACAACAAGTATGCTTGATCAGCTGCACCAAGACCCAAAGGTTCCACTTTTTCAGTCAAGGCAGTCAATCTTAATGTCCCAATCATATGGACCAGTTCCTCCATATCTTTCACTGAAGCCGAAGCCACTCTCTTCCGGCTTAAGGCATCAGCAACTAAGTTTGCCTTTCCCGGATGATAGGCAATATCCAAGTCATAATCCGCAACCAGTTCCATCCATCGTCTCTGTCTCAGGTTCAGTTTCGGCTGAGTGAAGATATACTTCAAGCTCTTATGATCCGTGAACACTTGGACCTTTGCACCATAAAGGTAAGATCGCCATATCTTGAGTGCAAACACGACTGCTGCCATTTCTAAGTCGTGTGTTGGATAGTTTCCTTTGTGTTTCCTTAGCTGTCTAGACGCATAGGCAATCACCTTTCCTTGCTGCATCAGGACACACCCAAGTCGTACTTTGGATGCGTCTTTATAGACAATGTATGGTTCATTGTCCATAGGAAGAGCAAGTACTGGAGTACTCGTCAACATTTCCTTGAGTTTGGAGAAGCTTACTTCACAGTCTTCTGTCCATACGAACTACACATCTTTCCCAGTTAGTTTTGTCATCGGTTGAGCCATACTAGCAAATCCCTTAACAAAACGTCGGTAGTATCCAGCCAGTCCCAGAAAACTTCTGATTTCCGTAGCATTCCTTGGTCTTGGCCAGTCCGCAATGGCCTTGATCTTTTCCTGATCCACAGACACTCCTTTGTCCGAGACCACATGACCCAAGAATCCTATTTCCTTTTGCCAAAAACTGCATTTACTGAGTTTGGCAAACAACTTATGCTCCCGCAGTCTATCCAAGACCGTTCTCAAATGTGCCTTATGCTCCTCCTGATTCTTGGAGTAAATCAAGATGTCGTCTATAAATACTATAACGAATTCATTCAGGCAATCTCTGAAGACGTTATTCATCAGTTTCATGAAAGCTGCAGGGGCGTTTGTCAATCCAAAGGGCATGACAACAAACTCATAGTGCCCATATCTTGATCTGAATGCTGTCTTTCGGATGTCCTCTTCAGCAATCGGAATCTGATGATATCCTGAAGCCAGATCAATCTTTGAGAACCAAGTAGCTCCTCGGAGTTGATCCAATAACTCGTCTTTCCTTGGGAGAGGGTACTTGTTCTTTACTGTAACTCGGTTTAATCCACGGTAGTCAATGCAGAGTCTGAAACTACCATCTTTCTTCTTTACGAACAGGACTGGTGCCCCCCAAGGTGAGCTGCTTGGACGCACAAACCCTTTCTCCATCAATTCACTCAGTTGCTTCTTTAGCTCTGACATTTTGGCTGGAGCCATCCGGTATGGAGCTTTGGAGATTGGAGTTGTACCAGGTTCAAGCTCAATCGTGAAAGGATCAGAACGGTCCGGTGGTAGTCCTGTCAAGGACGCGAACACGTCATCATACTCCTTTACAATGGGTATCACTCCAAGCTCAGCATCCGGTCCAACTTCCACAGTAGTGATTGCAGCCAAGTAGGCTTCGCATCCCTTTTCTAACATCCGTTCTGCTTGGAGTGATGAAATGATCAAGCTCCCATTTGTTGGCTTTATCCCTTGATAAACCAGTTTTCCACTGCCGGTCTCAAACTGAACTCGGCCTCGATGACAGTCCAGATGTGCCTTGTACTTCCCCAGCCAATCCATTCCAAGGATCACATCAAAAGACTTCACTGGGCAAATTATAACATCGGCTGGCATGTTCACTTCACCAACCATCACAGAGACGTTTCGGATCTTTCCCATAGTGTACATGACTTGACCACCATCCGCTCGAACCAGTCCTACTTCCCCTTCTGGTTCTTTCTGAAATTTTCCTATTCCGATCATCCCGGGTTGCACAAAGCAGTGAGATGCACCGGAATCAAACAGAACATGGGTTGCCACTCCGCCCATGACTAAGTTCCCTACAGGTTCACTCGGAAACTAAGGACCTATTCTACAGACAACCAATTTCACACAGAAATTCTTAAGGTAAAGGTGAGAGATAGGATGACTCACCAGTGATCGGACGAGAAGTGTTTGGGTCCATGGTTCCATCCCTGATTGTGTACACCCGTGGCATGATGGCCTGCCTCTTCGCAGCTGGCTGAGATCCATCACTTGCACGCTTCCCAGCTTGATGTGCATCCTTAGGACACTGGTTCTTGAAGTGCCCAGCTTCACCACAATTGTAGCACACTCGTTCCCCAGCACTCTTTCCTTGGATTTTTGGCCTTAGATCTTCCTCAGGGCAGTCACGGACCTTATGCTCCATACTACCACAACGGTGACAAGCTCCCAAGGCAGTACGGCACGGTCCAGCATGCATTTTCCCACAAGTCAGGCACACAGTGCGGTTTGCTGTATACCCTTTGCTGGATGGACCAGTCTTCACCATCTTTTGATTCTTCACCGCATGCATACTAGACTGGCCATGCGGTCCAGAGCCAAAGGCTTTGGTTTCTTCAATGATCCCAGCTTCCTGTTCCGCAGCCTTTTCAACCAGCTCGGCCACGGTAACATAGCTACGAATCTTACAACGGGTTCGAAGGTCAACCCTAAGACCACGCATAAACTTTCGGACTAAGGAGCCCTCAGTCTCTCCTTCACGTCCAGCATACTTCTTGAGGTGGTTGAACTCAGCTTCATACTCACGTACGAACTTAGTTCCTTGTTCCAATTTAAGGAAAGCTCCTTCAAGCCGATCAAAGGCCTCCTCTGGAAAGTACTTCTCACGGAAAGCAGCCTTGAAATTGGCCCAGGTGAAATAGTTGGCACCAATCCGAGCTTCCACTCCTTGCCACCAGATGTGTGCATCACCATCAAGGTAGTGGACAGCAATGTCCTTCTTGTAGGCAACAGGACAACGGATAGAGTTAAAGTTGCGCTCTATCCTATCAATCCATTGATCTGCTTCCACTGGTTTGGAACCCCCCAAAAAGAACTTCGTTCCCAGCTTCTGCATGTGTTCCATCACTTTCAAGTAGGACGGATTCCTTGCAACTGGTACTTCTTCCTCCTCTCACACCACTTGCTCAACTTCTTCCACAACAGGTGGATTCATTGGTGGTACTGCGACCCCAGGAAGTCTTGCCAAGACTTGGGCTAGCATAGCCAAAACGGCTTCCATTCCAACAGGAGCCGCAGCAGCACCAGCAGCTGCATTCACATTTGCTGCATTAGCAGCATTCTCAACTTCCTCATTCCCAACATTTCGGGCAGCATTGTTTCCGGATGATTCACCAGTCTCATCCACGTTTCTCCTTGTATTTCGGTTACTTTTTGCCATCTGCAATCAGTTCACATGTAAGTTAGTCAAAACTAACTTAAGTTTAATCAGAACACAGAGTATACCGCGAGACATCAGGCTTGGAAGGATGGATTTAACCCATTACCCACTATACTTAAGACTGTCCTAGAACCGAACTCCGCTCTGATACCACTTGAAGGGACCCGACCCATTTTTTCGTACCATCAGTACGAATCTGAACCGACTTCCCCGATCAGACTTGGGCCAGTTTCCAACTTTTCTTACTTAGAATTATTTTTAGCATTTTCAGTTCGTTTTTAGACAAGTCATCAAGCATAATAAAGATTTAGATAGATAAACGGAGGTTCGAGTTAACAAGTGAGTTTGCTAATAAGCTATTACAAGTTCAACTCATCCTATATCTACCCAAATCCACCATCCTTCCTTCCTGCCTTGGTCCCGCGGTCAATCTATGTCTTTACCCTTTCGGGTCTGATCCTGATCTGCATCCAAACAAAGGAGGCATAAGCAACATAATGCTTAGTGAGAGCGATCATCCCGTCCCACTTAGCCAAAGTAAAGCAATCGAGTCTATACAGTCAATCAGATAATCGGACATGCTTATCATCCAGTTAGTTACTTGATCGACATAACCGATCCAAGCCAAAATGCCATTAAAGCAATCAAGCCCTAGCAGGCCATAAACGGCTCTAGGCGCATGATCTGATCCAGATGCATCGATGGAAGGATCCGGTTACACGATTCAAGCCAGAACAAGCAGATAATTCGAATTAGACAAGCAATCAGTACACAGAACAACTCCTATCAATCAGACTACGATTCAGAACATAGACTACGATTGCGCACTCACCTTTGTCTTTAGAGTCGGTATGATACGGTTAGATTCGGCCTTTCTGACACCTCTTGCGCAGTTTTCTCGGACTTACGAACACTCGAACAGTCGGAATCACCCAACAGACGAACGTACTGGACTCAGAAATGATCGATCTGGCCAAAACTCGAAGTTTCCCACTCGATCGCACTTTAATCTCTCTGAGTTTTCTCTCTGGATGCCTTAGTGTTTTCGTGAAGAAAAATGGCGAAAACTCGCTTAAGGAGACAATTAAATGAGCAGTTGGGCAGTTTTCACCCGCGGAACCGCCTAAGTAACCGTTCTGACGGTTTTCCCATTCGGCCAAGAGTAATAACCGCTTCCCCGCACTCTTTTGCCTTCCCAGCGCGACTATTTGCTCTTCCTCTCGATAACTACTCCCGCTAAAATTACTTAGGCGAAAATCAAGCTACAATGGACTGTCCCACCCGACAAGTCCAACCGCTTTGTCCTAATCGGACCAATTCTGTCTGAATTCCGACCAACTTTGTCCGACCCGACTAAACTTGTCTGAATCAGACCGTTACTACTCGAATCAGCTCAATCAGCTCAGTTCGGACATTCCCAACCGTTTTGTCTGATTTCCGACAATCGCTGTCCAGCCGACCAGCTCAACCGTCCTGTCTGAATCCGACAACACTTGTCCGGATCCGACCATTGCTGTCCGAAAATTCCGCTTTGTCTGAATATTTTCTTAAGCTGTCCGAACACTTCACAAAATTACAAATAGAACTACTTAGCCATAATCCGAGCGTAAGAACGACTGACCGAGCTTTGTTGGCTCCAAAACAGATCTGATCCTAGCTTTATCCAGACTATGGGTTCACTCCATCTACTACTTGGACATCGATCCAGCTCATATCCACCCACGGAAAGTCCATTCAGCTTTGGCCAGCTCTTTCTAGCATCATCCAACCCATCCAGTAAGTCTCACAGTCCGATCAGATAGTCCTTGGATCGTCCCAGCTTCGATCCTCGGAACACGGGCGTTACACCAAGACCCTCGTCTCTTCTTCGATGATAATGTAATCAGTGGCTTTGTGAAGCGCGTCTTGGATTGTACGTGGCTTCTCCAGAGTTATCCACTTCCTGAACTTCGACTTGAACCAGGGCGTTTTTTGAAGTGCGTCTATCGCGACTTTGTCGCTTATCCCGCTGAATCTAGCCATGACGGTTTTGAACCGTTTTATGAAGTCGTGGAGAGTTTCATCCTCTCCCTGGGACTAGCTCCAAAGATCTACGTCGGAGGTTTCTCGATCTATGCACATCGAGTATTGTTTAAGGAATTCTGAGTCGAGCTGGCAGAAGCTTCCAATGGAGTTTTGACTGAGGCGAGAAAACCATTATATCTCTGCTCCGCGGAGGTTTTCTACGAAGAGGCGACATTCACCAGCTTCTCTCTCGTTTTTCCTGAACCTGTCTCTACCCATCACGACCTGAAAATCCTGTAGGTGTGCCTTAAGATCAGTAGTTCCGTCGTATGGCATCACTTTGACCTTCCCAGGATCCGAAACCCTAGTTTCGATGATAAGAGTAGTAAAGGGTGTTTTACGAGCTTCTTCGAGCAGTAGATCGATCCCCGGTGTGGTAGCGTGGTGGATTTGGGACTTCACCGCCTTGACTTCTGCCACTGTTTTCATGAGATCGTCGCGAAGATCACAGATTTCAGAACTTTTGCTAGCAGATTTTCGACTTTGTCGGCGTTTTCTGCGAGTGCTCCGAGTTTCCTCCTCGGCCAGTTCTTCATGTTCTTTCCAGAAAACAACTTATTCTTGTTCGTTAATAGGGTTGTCAAACTGGGACTTGTCCTGAGTTGCTTGACTCCTTGTGCGGCGCGAATGTATGTCATCATCTTTGTCCGTAGGTTTGGACTGACTACTAGATTCCAGGTTGACGCGTTCAACTTCTCCTCCTTCTTTATCTTCCTCGATAGGAGGAAGGTCTCCCGGGTTTTTCCGTTTCGGCGCGGGGGTTAAGTTGTTAGGTTTTTGTCCAAACGGTTTACCTTGCTTGTTGTCGGACCGGTCCAGAGGTGTTGCGAAGTCGAGTCTTCTTCTGCGGATTCGGGTTCTTCCCTGCGGAAAGATGGCCATATTCCTTGCTGTGAGGGTTTCAACCTGTTTAGCGAGGGAGTTCATGACCTTATCCTAGTCTGCCGACTTCTTCTCAAAATTCAAGAACATCTTCTTCACCTCCTCGAACCCTTTGGTGTTTGCTACGGCGTTGAATGCAGTGATGTTCGTTGTTGGAGTATTTTCAACATTTTCATTGACGACGTTATCGTCATGAGGCTGTTGGTTTTTAAATCTGACATGGTTTGACTGAGCGTTGATGGCTGAGAGTTAGATTGATCCGTACCCCCCCCCCTCTCCTTTTAGCGCCAAACTGTGGAAACCGAAATACGCACTGTCGATTTCCGTCAAATTAGGAACGCAGGGTAAACCCTAGTTTCCTAGAGGTCCTGGATCTCTGCTAAATCACACACCAATCAGTCAGATGACGAAGTAAGTATCGAAAAATAAAGTAAAAATCGAAAAGAGAGCACATAGATGTCTTATTCCAAATTTGCATATGAGCGTTTACAACAGGATAGGAGCCTTGGCTATGAGAGCTGTCGGCGAGATCCCTAGTTCTAACAACCTAAGACTGCAAAACCCAAGTAGAGTTGCAGCTCGAATAACAAAAACGGAAAGTTGCCTAAATGCTCTAAGTGTTATGCTATGTTTGCTCGGAGTGGAGGTTTTCGTGTCCCTTTGCATCATCACCCTTGAAGTCCTTATATACTCCTCTAGAGGCTGCTTGCTCTTTCTCCTTCTGCCCTTGGTCGAATTTATCGCTTCGCGGAAATATTCTGTTTTTCCTCGATCTTCATGATTATCTTCATAAACTTAACATTTATCCTTCCATCTTGACATTATCTTCTGAACTTAACATTTATCCCTTCCTGCAAAATAAAAGATAAACCGTCACAAAGTTTAGGCTTAACTTCGGATAGAATCGCAAATGGGCCTTTGGCTGAGCTTTAGAACTCATCGGGCCGTTTTCCGACTTAGGCGTTTCTACGATTTTATGTATGGGGCGTGTGACTCCACGTGTTTAGTTAACCTTTAACTGAAGAGCATTGCTAAAACGACGTCGTCCGAGAGTTAGGATCTTTCGTATGGGGCGTGTGACTCCAAGTGTTTAGTTAACCGTTACCGTCTCATATGATCTACCCGATCCTTTCTCGAGAAAACGAGTTTTTTTTGGTAAAGTTCCAATGTCAATTATGATCGAGACAAAACAAAGATAGTTCGAACTAGTATCGAAAGAGGCAGTTGACGAGGACGACCTAAAAATTGATTGATTGATCCGACTTGCCGAACAAGCAAATTGGATTGCTCGTGCCACCTAACTCGCCCGTTCAGGGATTTGGGCTTTGTCCAACTCGCCGAACGGGCGAGTTGGTTGGTCTGTGCCGTCCAAATCGCTCGTATGGCGAGTTGGTTGGTCCGAGCCATCTAACTCGCCATACGGGCGAGTTGGTTGGTCCTTGCAGTTAAACTCGCCGTACCAACGAGTTGATCGGCCAATGTGGCTTATTTTCCCGTTCGACAAGCTTGACGTCTTGCTCGACCATCTTCTCTGTTTGGGGAGTTAGATGATCGAGTCTTTTAGTCGTTTTGTCGTATTTCCGTTTGGGGATACGTTTACCCGCGATGTTTGGACAAACTCTTCCTGATGGCATATGTGTGCAGATCGCTCCTTTGTGCTCAGTCGAGATTTGACCTCGACTTTTTTCGTTTTCTCTTTTTCCGATACATTATCTCTTTCTTACACAAAGAACGCATTTTCCTGGTAGGTTTCTGATGTTGATTCCGTCGTAACCGATTTTGACCCCAAAAAATAAATAGCATCAGCGAACCTCCCAAAATTTTAATAACACTTTCCCCAGTGTTATACAGTCTGAAATTGGTGAAGAAAATAAATCATAATGACAAAATTTAACATGAAAAGCGATATACCTGCTTGTTGATGGTGACCGTCGATCGACACATTTAAGTGGCGATCGAGCGATGCTCGGTTTGCTCTGTCGATCGACATAGATCATGTGTCAGTCGATGCTATGTGGAGACTATCTTCCTCAGATCTTTTTTTACCTGAAATAAAGCAAAAACGCAAGATTAGTAATAAATGAAAGTAAAACAAAATTTAAATCTTATTAAACAGTGGGTTGCCTCCCACTCAGCGCTTAGTTATAGTCTTTTAGCTTGACGTTTTGGACCTCTAATTCAGTCAAGATGAGAATAAGAACTTGCTCCAAAACAATTCCCAATGGCCAATATCTAGAGCTTTGTCACATTTTTTTGTGAAAGCCTCCATAGACTCTTCTCCTTTTTCTATCATCTCAGCAATAAGGAGTGCTCGAAGTATTGCAAACGGCTGTGAGAAACATCTACTGTGCACACTGTATTTCCTGACACCATCTAAGGAGTGGGGAATCAATGACAACTGAGGACCGCCCTAGGTCCTTTTCTTCTTCTTCCAATTCCTTATATTCTTTCCGCTATTTCCCCCAGAATTTGTTGTTTCTGTCTCTTCATGTTTAGATACCCAAGGGGTGTCAATCGACACAGAGGGTGTAGTGTCGATCGATACTTCTTCTGTTAGGCCTTTGTCGACATCACTTCTATATCTCAACCCTCTTTGAGAAGCTACTGCGTGTAGAGGCATCAACCACCTCAGTGTAAGAACCCAAATCCACATTCCTATCAGGTGGAAGAAATTTAATTCAAGAAATAGTGCAGCGAACCACAAACATCACAGGGTCATGTACCGTCTTCGTTCTTTCATGAAAACCAGCAGCTCCTTTCTCATAGATGGGTGGTCTTAGATGTTCATGGACAGTAATGTATGAAGCCTCGGAATTGTGCATTCCCTCCTCAACTGGTTCTGCTTCAATCATGTAACCTGGCTATTCGTTCAACGATGAGTGTCGATCGATATCAGGTAGCTGTCGATCGATATCATGTGGCTGGTGTCGATCGATGTCAGGTGGATGGTGTCGATCGATGTCTGCTTTCAGTGAACTCTCCCGATCCAAATTTTCAAGCCATTCTTATAACTCCAAGAATTCTTTCATAGTGATTTCTTTTCTCAGATCCAAATCTTAAATTTGAGGCAGTTCTTCACCCTCTAGCTCCAAGAAATCTTCCATGGTCATATCTTTGTCTCCATCTAGGAAAAGATAACAACTTGATACATTGGTGCTCTTTAATATCGAGTCTATAATGTCTTGAGGAAAACTCGATCTTTCTTGGATTTAAGTGGCATCGACTGACCGTAGGGGTTGGTGTCGAATGATGCTGAGGTCTTAGTGTCGAGCGACGTTGAGGTATTTGTGTCGATCGATGCTAAGGTCAGATCACCAATATCAGCTTCTTCCTCTATGCTCATTTCTCCAGATCCATGTTTCTCATCATCCTCTACCATATATCTCAGCATAGATTCCATCTCGATCTCTAGATTTGCTGCAGCATCATACAGAAAGTTGCTGAGGAAGGCGTTCATGATGTCATTCCAGGTAGTGAGATATTCAGGTGGCAACTTCTTGAACCAACATGCTGCTTCTCCAGCAAGAGAGTATGGAAATAACTCGCAGAAGTAGTAGCCTTCAAAAACTCCATTGCCCTTAATGGTCGACACTAGAGATTCAAATGTTTCAAGGTGGTTAATAGGACATTCATGAGGAAGACCATGAAAGGGATGCTGACCCACAAGAGAGATATATGCAGGATTCAGCTCAAAATCATTTCTCTGGAATGTAGAACGACGCATAGCACACCTGTTAGCGTAGAACTCTTCAGGACTGTTTGATGGGGTCAAAATCGATCACGACAGAATCAACGTCAGAAACTTCCCGAGAAATGTCCTCTTTGAAAAGAGAGATAATATTTTGAAAACAAAGAATAGCGGGAAAATCAAAATCGAGTTTCGTATGGATCCTGATGGATGGTTTGCACGATAAGTCCTCGAGAAAATTTACTCTAGGTCTCAGACAAATGAACCCCCGAGCATCAAAACAACGAAACGACTATAAGGCTCGATTTTCCAACTCATTGAACGAAAGAGTAGGCCAAGCAAGCAATCCAACTCCCCGAACGGGCGAGTTGGGCAGCGTGGGCCGACCAACTCGCCGAATGGGCGAGATAGGTAGCATAAGCAATCTGACTTCCCGGTTCAGTGAGCTGGATCAATCAATCCATTTTCACCTCAACCTCGTAACTCTCTCTTTCAAAACTTGATCGAAGTTATCTTTGTTCCGTCTCGATCAGGATTGACATTGGAACTTTACCGAAAGAACTCGTGTTCTCGAGAAAGGATCGGGTTGATCGTATGAGACGCTAACGGTTAACTAAACACATGGAGTCACACACCCCATACAAGATATCCTAACTCTCGGACGATGTCGTCTTAGGAATTCTCTTTCGATAAAATCGTAAAAACGCCTAAGTCAAAAAACGGCCTGAGAAGGTCTAAAACTCGGCTAAAGGCCCACTCGCGATTTTATCCGAAATCGAGCCCAAAATTTGTGACGGTTTATCTTTTATTTTGCAGGAAGGGATAAATGTTAAGTTCGGAAGATAAATGTCAAGATCTGAGGATAAATGTTAAGTTTCCAAAGATAATCATGAAGATCAAGGAAAAAAAGGAATATTTCCGCGAAGCGATAAATTTGACCAAGGGCATAAGGGGAAAGAGCAAACCGCCTCTAGAGGAGTATAAAAGGACTTCGAGGGTGACGATGCAAGTCACACACGAAAATCTTCACTTAGAGCAAACATAACATAGCACTTAGAGCATTTAGGCAACTTTTCGTTTTTGTTATTCGAGCTGCGACTCAACTAGGGTTTTGCAGTCTTAAGTTATTAGAACTAGGAATCTCGCCGATAGCTCATAGACAAGGCTCATATCCTGTTGTAAACTCTTATACGCAAATTCGGAATAAGACATCTATTTTCTCTCTTTTCGAATCTTACTTTGTTTTCGATATTTACTTCGTATTCTGACTGATTGGCGTGTTGTTTTGTTGAACTGGCATAGCCGTCCTAGATTGATGTGGCTTGCGTCCATTGGAAAGACATTGCATACGACCTCGTCCTCATTGAGACCAAACTTTATCTTTATTGCTAAAGAGGATGGATAATTTTCTCTTGTTATTATATGAAGAAAACTAAGTATAAATGAAAGTAAGTTTGTGTTAAAAAAAAAAGAAGATGAATGAAGAAGCAATGGCCCAATCTTGAGCATAAAGCTGAGAGTACAACGAAGACAAATGGATGAATGTCACTTGTTAAGAAAACATTCTTTGTCATAAGAACCTGTGGTGTATTGTAAAAAAACGTTGTATGATTTGCTACCACATATATGAATAATTGACATCTCTCTAGCTAGAGTAACTAAATTTATTCACGATCACGGTGACATCCAATAGATAAAGACGATGAGATAACTAAAAAGAGATGAAGGATATTTTTCTACAATTTCAATCTTTCCAAAAACAATTTAACATTTACAAAAGTGTTTGTCTTTAACATTCATTCAAAAAAATAATAAAAAAAATATAACTAAAAATACTTACAAGGACAGAGAACAGAGTTGATGATAGATCCATTGGTAACAGTTTCCAAATAATTTAGTGATATTCTCCCTCTCGAGCGTGTAGACACTGGTTCCTGTAAAACCCTAGCTCCGGCCGCCATTCTTGGCCTTGCCAGAGGCATCACCTCCTCCCCCCTTTCTCATTTTTCTTTTGCCTTCATTCTCTCCGGTCCCTTTTCGTTGATATGAACGAGACTCTGTACTGTCGAAGCCCTCTCCGAAGACCTTTGTGGTTGGTGGAGATTGAGCTTGGCTTCCTATGGTGTAGCAGCGAGATGGATGGCGGATCGACAGGGATGAGAGTCATCTTTTAGGATTGAAGATTTCACTGGCTCCAGTTTTCCGTTTTCGAGATCTACGGTGAAAGATTCACGGCGTCGGCGCGTGACGAGGTATGACGTCTCCTCGGCCACTGATCTACCTTCCCCTGTGACGGTGTGTCTATTGGAGGAGTGTTGCGACGGAAGGCGGAAAAGGGCTTGTTCTTTGGTTCTCGGAGACAACGTGCGGTATGAACCTTCGACGACGGACTTGTCAACCGGAGAGGAGGTCTTTGTCTGTGAGGCACGGCGGAGCCGTATTTTTCAGCGTCGTTGACTTTGGATCTCTTGGCGGTACGAGCTTTGCACCCATGGAAGCTGTTTATTTGGTTCTCCTTGCTCGTTTTGCCGACGTCAAAACCCGCTTTTCAGTCCGAACATTCATGTTCGGTTTCTTGGCTTAGGTTCGAGATGGTGATTGCCGGAGAAACGGAGCTTGGTCGGTATGCGCTAGTGGTGATGATCTTGTTAGTACACGGGCTGAAAGATGACCATTAAGAGACTAATAGGCGATTAAAAAGTGGAACCGATTACATCTTTGTAATCCTCCGTGTAAGTTCCTTTCTTCGAACTTTGTGGTCAATTTAGTAGGGTCTAAGAGACGGCCATCTCGTGTCGTGAGTTGGTGTCGTCTCTGAGTGGTGAAAAATATAACGACGTCTAAATTAGGTAGCGTAGGATCCAAATTAGTGATCTAGGTGTTACTAGATTTCGTCGTTTGTATGTTGGATTTAAACTCATGTGATTATAATCATGTATTCACTTTTGGTTAATGAAAGTTTTTTCCAAAAACAGTTTAACATTTACAAAAGTGTTTGTCTTTAACATTCATTCAAAAAAAATAATAATAAAAATAACTAAAAATACTTACAAGGACAGAGAACAGAGTGGTAACAGTTTCCAAACTTCAGATCACCAGGGAGAATTTGATTTTTAAATGACTAATGCACCTCTAAAAGCTAAAGGAGCAAGAGACAACCAGAGCATTTTCATCATCTTGCCTGCTGCTGTAGAACTGCTTTTGATGTTCCTCGCGACTTATTGGAGGTGTTCTTAATCTAGATACATAGCTTCTGCTTTATTCGGTTTTGTCTACCAGGATCTGGACACCACATTCAATAATTTCGAGGTCCTGAGACGTGGAGCTGAATTCAAACGATATCTTGTTGTCCTGTTGAAGCCATCCATCTCCGTCAAGCAAATCAATGGAAGATATAACCATATGTTCTGTTTCGATTATTTGGACATCGCTGTATATGAGCTTCTCAAAGTAGCAACCGTTTATGCGTATGCGACAGAATAAATCGGGAAAATCTTTTTCCAGCTTTTGCTCACGGGAAATCACGACACAGATCCTGAATCCTTTGAAATCTGAACGGATGGTCAGGGAGTTTCCGATAGCTCGGTGATCAAACTCTTCAGGTATTTTGCTTCCAGGTAGGAATGCTTGCAGTGCAATGGTCGTAATTACTCTCCTAGTCTCTCTGCTCAATTTGAAGCAGTTGGGGAAACATAGAACCTTGATTGCAGAGTAAAAAGAGAAGTATACCGTCTCCAGCGATACACAAGAGGCTACCACTAGTCTTCTGAGCGAGCCAGGGAGCTCTGGCAGTGATACAAGTTTTTTGCAGCTATATAACTCAAGAATTTTTAAACCATGAAGATTTTTGATGAAATCTGGAATTCTCTCAAGATATGGCACACTGCCAAATATATAGAGACGCCTAAGGCTAGACCAATGCCTAAATGAGTCAATTTCTTCTTCCAGCATTGTGTCTCCGACTACGAGTGTTATGATGTTGGTGGAAATATCTGGTATTTTGCTCAACTTCGAGCATCCTGCCACCTGGACACTTTCAAGAGATGCCAAATTACAGTGAGTCGGAACACGTTGTAGATTTTCACAACTTCCCATAACCAAACGCTTTAATTTATGAAGAGTTTCAATAGAGTTTGGAATCTCTACCAAACTTTTGCAGTTATCCAGCACCAAATCCTCAAGATTCGTAGCTTTTGAAAGATCCGGGAATTCCTTCAAATGCTGGGACCCCCTCAAATTCATCTTCTTGAGATTTGTAAGAGGCTGAATGCAAAGCGACACAACAGAGGAAGAAAATCAAGACAATAAAAGAGAAATAAAGCACAGTTTCAAATTCTCAAAGCCAGAATTTATATTAAACCAACCTGTGCTCCTTCCCAAAGCTTCTCGAGCTCGTTCTCTGGCATACTGAGTTCCACAAGATGTTCGGGACAAAATGTATGAGGAAGACACTTTCTAGGGTATGCCACCCAATGTAATAACCTTAGTCGAGATGGAAAATTCATGTCCTCTGGTACATGCACTCTATCTTTTCTATCAAATCTTGTCTTGTAGATGCTGAGAAATCTAAGATTACGCATTCTTTTAAAAGCTCCTGCCCTTATATACACAACATCTTGGATTGTGGATGTATCAAAAGATATACCCGACACACTTCTACTACCCTATACCAAATTCCAAATTAAAGAATATATATAAAAAATATTAGGGTCTTGGCCAAATTATCCAGTTTAAAGGATACCTGATATAGAAAAAAAAAAAAAAAAACTTACTGAATCAGTTTCGAGGACATCACAAATCTCATGAGCATCAATTAAGATTTGGCGTTTCCAAGGCTCTTGTCTTTGAACAACTTGTGAACCCATTTGTTGTAGTAATTTGTGCATCACTACGTTTCCTTTTGTGGATATTTCTATTAGAGATTTATGCGCCAGGGTTCTTAACCCGAGTCTAACATCCAAGCTACAGTCAGCGAGCATTGCCATCACATAATCATCTTTCTCCAAGTTGAAAAAGAATGCAATGTGAAGAAATAAAGATTGATCATTCTCATGTAAATTGTCGTATCCAACTTTGAGTACTCTCTCGATATCTTGACCAAGGCCACTTTCTAGCCTATGCTGAATAACTTCCCACTCGCTTTCTTTCTTTCCGCGTAAAGATGAACCCATGACACGGAGACCCAATGGAAGGTTGCTGCAAAGCTTTGTTACTCTTTCCACAAGACTTTCAAAATTATACAGCGGATAGCTCTGTCTAAAAGCAAATCTACAGAAGATCTGACGAGCTTCTTCTCTACTTGGAAAATCTACATGGTATGTATTGCTGATACCATGTTGCTCTAAAATCTCTTGGTCTTCTGTGGTTACGATAATCCTGCTTCCAGGACCAAACCAGTTAGTTTCATCAGCCAGAGCCTCAAGTTTCTTCAGGTCGTTCACATCATCAAGAACAATAAGCACTTTTAGGTCGCATAGCCTTTCCTGTATCGCACCTAAATGGTATAGCTTCATACTATTTTGGTTCAAAATCTTTGAAAGAAGGCTTTCTTGCAGACACATCTTCAACCCATACTCGTCAAGGCCACTGTTACAGCTTCCCCTAATATTCTCCATAAAACAAGTAAGCTGGAAACTGCTAGATAATCTGCTATGAAAAGCCCTGGCAATGCTAGTCTTGCCAATGCCTGCAGGGCCACAAATTCCAATTATCATAGCTTCTTTCTCATCATCTAAATGTAACAAAGACTGCATCTTCTTCAAATGTGCTTCAATACCCACCATGTCTTCAAAGTCCCTAGAGATTCTAGTATTTAGTTTGTCTGAAACATCTCTGGCAATCTTTTCAATCATCATCGATTCATTGTCCCTAACAACATAGTAAAATCACCGTGCTTATCAGATAGTCATGTGAATTCACAAAGAAAATGGCCCAAACAGTAATGAGAAAAGTGAAAATCCAAGCTTAATGGAAACAAACCAGTTTAGAAAGTGTTCTCCAGCTATGCTTCCCA
The DNA here is from genome assembly GCA_905132765.1 of Moricandia arvensis. Classification (NCBI taxonomy): domain Eukaryota; kingdom Viridiplantae; phylum Streptophyta; class Magnoliopsida; order Brassicales; family Brassicaceae; genus Moricandia; species Moricandia arvensis. The sequence continues at coordinate 63,151 of CAJHQP010002103.1, forward strand.
CATTGGTCAAAGCCTCTCCCCATCTTCGCATCTTCTCCTCTGTTTTCCCTTCACAAGTTTCATTGAAAGCCATCCCAAAATCTCCGGTCTGGTTACGAACATGAGATGGATCTACTCCGTAGAAGACCGTCATCACTATTTGTCCCATACTTTCCTTGCACCTCAAAATCTCCACCAGCTCATCCAAACACCAGCTGGAAGAAGCATAGTTCTTCGAGAGCACCACGATGGAGATCCTTGATTCGCTAATAGCTCGCGTGAGTGCAGGAGCAATCGTTCGGCTTCTCTCTATCCCTTGATCATCAAACATCGAAATCCCATTGCAACTAAACTGTTTGCGTACATGACTGAGCAGCGTTTTACGGACGTCCGGGCCGTGGAATCTCGTGAAGACACTGTATCTCCAGGTCTGAGGCAAAGAAGAAGAGGAGGAAGCCATGAGACTAGAGTAACAAGCAAAATTTTAAAGATCAGATATACAAAGTTGTCTCTGGGTTCACCATTGACTTTTAAAAAAAAGGTAGATGAATTTTCTTGGCTTTTCCAGTCGAGCTTTTTGTATCTGAAATCTATTTTAATCTTATTTCATGACTTTATTTTTGCTTTTTTTTTTTTTTTTAGATTCAATAATCAAACACTATCTAAATATTAGGGAAATTAGGTTGTATGACCATAGAAAAACATATAATTCATTATCTAACCAATTTCCCTAACGTTTATATACACGGCGTTACTTTTCTATAATAATACTGTATTGTCCTTGTCTCCAACCGGTGAAACCTGCAGAAAAATAAAAATTCATAATTAAAATATTATCTTCGGTAACTCTCTTCCATACGTGGTTTCTTCTTATTCTTTCATGTGGAATAACTGTAGCCAACTATTGGCCATTTATTCTATGGAATACATCAGTGCTTCTCCCATCCGCACACGTCAGCTTATATATCCCACAGTTCATAACTAGAGAAAAAAAAGTCACACGCAGACTACCTTTCTTTTTTCTTTTTTTTTGTCAACCACACGCAGACTACCTTTCACGTTTACGAAGAGGTGGTGTTCATTAGTTAATTGGTAAAAGGTGACAAATTGGTCATGTCCATCAAAGCATAGTTTCTTGATATAGTTAAAATGAAGAATTTTAGCTCGAGAAAAGGAGGTTCGAGTTACCAGGAGGGTGTTATACCGGTGTAATGAGGCAATACATCGTTAATGGTGTTACACAGGCAATGTGAGATGTAACACCCGACAACAAGTTTGTTATGTATTGGCGACGTGTCAAGAGAATCACCAAGCCCAAGATATTACTTTGGCAAAAAATAAAATGAAGATTTGGTTTTGCAGAATATTAGAAAACTAGATATTCTGCAAAGAGGTATATATCTAAGATACCGTGGATAGTTTTAGGGTAGACCTCAAGAGAAAGAAAAGGCTTAAGCAAGAAGATTGTTCTTAAGAAGCTGTTTTTGTGTGATAGAAGTTAAAAATTGGTCCGTCTCTAGTCGCATGTGACTAAAAGTAATTCGGATTAAACAGATCTAGAGAGATTATTTAAAAGATTTATAATACTAAAGAAAGAGTTCTTTGATTTTCTTGTTGGTGAATTACGCCGTTGTGTCTCTGATCTTTCAAAGAATGCCTCGCCAGCAATCCACATCAACAATCTGAGTCAACATTGTAACAAAATTAGTTGATTCTGTTTTATAAACAGAGTAAAGGTTGTCAGATTCATCATCAGGAAAATGCTTTTGCACTTTCTTTCTCTCTACATTTGCTGGAAAATTTAGAGTGTTGAGTATCGTACTTGTAGTCGGAGTTTATCATTGTAAGTCAAGTCGGTGTTTCATGAACATTGGATTTGTGGTTACTCCTTTCTAATCATTCATATTTTACAGTATTAAAGGCATCAGAGCTCGATGTTTCCTCAGAATCAATGGTGGATACTAGATCGCAAGTGTTTTTGAAGGAGGCTACGGTTCGAGAAGTGGAAGGAAGTTTGGGATCAAGATCGATTAAGTTCTCAATTGTACGCAGTTGTTGGAAGCGACAATAGCTGATCAGAATGCAAAGATTCTGGATCAGAATACGAAGACTGAGAAAAGTTTCACGGAGATGTCCACAGCAATTCGATTGATATCGGTGCAAAGAAATCAAGCTTCGACGAATGATGATGTTAATAACATACGAACATCACATATTCAGTCGATTTCACCGACGATTCAAGTGAATCAGACTGAGTTTGGAAGAAGACAATCAGGTATTCAACCTAACTATTCTGGAATGACTTGCCTTACGAAACTCGATGTTCCTAGATTTAATGGCGAAAGGATGAAGGAATGGATAGTCAAGGTTGAGCAGTTCTTTATAATGGATACCTCTAATGATATGAAAGCATGATTAGCATCAATTCATTTTGATGGTTTGGCTTCAAAATGGCATCAATCTTTGAATCAGGAGGAAGCGAATCATAACTTATTGTTCAACTGGCCATTGTATAAGTCATTACTGATGGAGAGGTTTGAAGAGTTGTTTGATGATCCAATTGATGAACTTAAAAAGTTACAAGAGTATGCGTCGATCGATGGCCTTTGTTGCTGTCCAAATATGTTATCTAATCTATTAGCCAGAATAAGGGAGTCTACTACATCCCCCTTGGATAAATGTAGAAGTCTGCCATCAAGAGCACGTGCATGTCCCTCTGGGTCTCTGAAAATACCAAACTCATCTGGTCTAAAGTTACCAATATCTGTTTCTTGTGCTCCATGTTTGTGTTCTGGTTTGTGTCTGATGTCATTCGAACGCCATGAGTAGCCTGTGATTGATGCTTGATTATCCACTCCCGCGTTAATCACCCAGCCAGTTTCCTCTGATGCCAGGCCGCGACATTCAATTTGTTCTTCCTCTCTGAAATCTTCATCGTATCTTTTGCATATTGGATGTGTGTCGATCAATGGTGTATGGTGACTGTCGTTAGATGCTCGAAAAGGTTTCCAGCTCCATTAGCCTTGGCAAGAATGTCTGCAATATCTTCCCTCGTGACATTAAGTAGTCTGCCATCCATAGCTCTTGCGTGACCGTCTGGATCTCTCATAATACCCAACTCGTTTGGTTGTAACTAACCACGGTACTCGATCATCTCTTCTTCTGTATAGTCGTCATCGTACTCGGTGTAGGCTGTGTTGTAATTACCATATGAGTGGTAGGCGTTGATTGGTTCTGGAGTATGAGTGTCGATTGATAACAATGGCTAGGTGTCGACCGATTACTGAATTGCAATCGTGTCGATGGATAGTCTAGGTTGGGTGTCGATCGATGCTCCATCTTCCGACTCTTAATCGAAGTCATAATCGCAGAAGCATGTGGTCACAAATTCTGCATTATCACACAATTCAATCAGAGTAGCCTTGTTCTTATTCTTGATAAATTCATAGAAAATATTTTGATCAATTAGAGATAGATACAACATGTTTAACTTCATATCATAGATAGCTCCCACAATAGTCATGAATGTTCTTCCAAGTAAAAGTGAAGAGTTCCAATCTATCCTGATGTCTATCACATTGAAGTCTAATGGTACTAAGGTGTTGTTGATCTGTACTGGAACATCTTTTACCATCCCTCCTAAGTTCACTTTTGAGCAGTCTACAAATGTGAAGGAATCATTGGAGGGTTCCACTTTCAGGTTCAGCTCCTTTGCCATATATATTGGCATAATGCTCACTAATGATCCAGCATCACATACGCCATTAGTGTACTTGTTGCCCTTGATAAAGCATGGAATCACAAAATTCCCAGGATCAATCTTTTTTCAGACAGGTTCTCTGTTTCACATTTTCTCTGAGATGATTGAATATGACTTCTATATCATCATCGGTCACCCTTGTTTCCCTGAAAAAATCCACAACCTGGTGAGTATAATAAGCTTCATCAAAAGGAGTATTTAAAGGAATTTTGAGAATTCTTTTGGTAAAGCTGTCCACCTCTTTTTCGTTTGTTTCTCTGCGTTGTTTGGGGATCTTTTGCTTCCTCTTAGAGTGTCCCTCATCTTCTCTATCAAGATCCATACTTTCATATGTGTTAGTATACTATTCTGAAACCGTTCTGGTCGGACACACAATCAAACTTGCAGCAATGCTTGGTAGTCGAACCGGCTTCCTCATATATCGATCGATGCTCAGATCGCATGGTCGATTGATCCCTCTATCACTATGTCGATCGATTGTCTTATGTAGGTGTCGATCAACATTAGTCGATTCACACGAAGCCACTTATGCTTCAGGATTCGTTGTCTATCGGTTCTCTTTGGTTGGTGTTCATCAACACCAATGCGAACTGCCAAATCACATCGAACTTTCCACACGAAAATCTCCTTCTTGGAGCTTGTCCCTCTTAAGTTCCAGCCAAAATTCATTATCAATCAATGCTTTGACGTGGTGCTTTTGTCCAGCTTCAATTTTCTCCTTGATCAGGTTCTCATGTGTCCTGATGGTTTCACTTGTTTGCAGTACTTGATTCTCTAGCTTCTTCATATGGGTGTTGAGGTTCTCAAACTTGGTGTTGAGGTTGAAGTGCAGCCCATCTTTCTTTCCATTGAAATCCACAGTCATCTTTTGCTATACCTCTAAAACTCTATCAACCATTGCTTCAATTTTCCTTTCCTGAGTCTCTGGAGGAGGATTCTGTTAGTATGAAAATCCATTAAGTCATGTTGTTGTTGAAGGGCTTTCGCTGTGAACCCTGACTAAAGCTACCTCTTTCATCATTCCCATAGGATTTCTTGTTTAAACATGAATTTCCTTGTCTCTAGAAACCATTCCCATCAATGTAGTTCACATCCTCTTCTTTAATCTCATCATCTCCATACTCTATTGCTTCTGACATGCTTTCTGACACTACAAGAAAACATGTGTATAACGACTACATAATTGGTTGTTAATTGGTCGTAATACTCCTTTTACGACCAATTAACATCGAAACACCATTGGTCGTTATTCGCTAGTCGTAATGCAAATTTAGTTGTAAATTAGTCGTAATATTACGACTACCACAGGTAGTCGTAACCTAGTCGTCATATTACGACTGACACATTAGTCGTAACATTGAGGTGAGAGTGTTAGTCGTAAAAGAGTCGTAGTGCTGTTAGTCGTAATGTAATCGTAATATTACGACTAAATTATTGGTCGTAACTTTGTGATGACCTCATTAGTCGTAAATTAAACGTAATATTTGGTAGTTTATTAGTCGTACTATACAACTAAGTAACATCGACAGTTGTTGTTCATTAGTCGTAAATTTAAGACTAACTTACGACCAATGTAGATTTTATTTTAATATAATACGTTTTTTAATTTGATTTGTTTTTTAATTTTTGGTTTTTAATTCGATTTTTTTAAAAAATTAATAAAATTTAAAAATATATATAAAATCATATTTGATTAAAATAATATATAAAGTATTCATACAAAAAAAACTATGAAGGTCTGTTGTTGAGGTTCATTTCTTGGAACAACTCGGAACTGTGCTGCTCCGCACGTCGCTCTAAATCCACTTGCTCTTCCGGAGTGGGGTCGGGGTTAAAGCTCGGACGAAGAGCTTGCCATGCATTAGCAACCGTTGGGTTTGGGTTCGAGTTCTCCATCATAAGATCGAACATATTCGCCATAGCCTTGAACTTGTCTTTATGCTCGTCTATGACTTTGTTGGCAGCTGCTAATTCCCGTCGGAGAGAGGAATCTTCTTCTATTCTCGCTGCGTGTTCGGCCCTCGCCCTCGGGACATCATTCACAGTCCCGATCCCAACAATACGTCCCCTTTTCTTCGGAGCAACCTACAAAAGATCAAATATTATTTACTAATTATATTTATAATATATAATTAATTTAATAAAAAATTAAAAATTTTAATAAAATTAAAATTAAAATAATTTACCTGCTCAAAAATTTTGTCTTGGTCGATGGTGGAAAGCTGGACCGGTGGAGCATCCGGATTTTGTTGCGACATCTGAGTCTGGATCTCTTCGATCCGAGTCTCTACCTCGTTGTAGATCTTCTCTGCTTGAGGATGCACAAAAGTCCCATCAGAACGCTGGTGGGTAATCTTGTATAGTCGGGCGAGAGATGGTGGTGCTCCTTCTTCAGCAGCCTATATAAAAAATAAAATTAATTAAAATTTTGCGTTTAAAAAAAGAATAATAAAATCAAAAATTTTAAACACTTACAATTTTAAGTGCCCTCCCAGCATGTGGGGTCTGCCCGGAAGTATGAGGTACTGGCAGGTTACCTTGAGCATCCTTGGTCATCCGGACCGCAGAGTACTTGATAGACTTCTGCCTTGACTCAGGCTTCATCCAAAAAGCCACCAAACCAAGCCAAACGTCATTGTTGAGGTAGCTTGGTTTTGCGTCATCCCGTTTTAGCCTCCAGTCGTCCTTCCAATCCCCAACGATGTTCTTGAGGCGCTGCATCGCCTTTTTGTAGAACGCAGCTTTGACCTCCTCGTTGACACCAATCGACCAATTCCATTTTTGCTACAAAAAATTATGAATAAATTAAAAAACATTAGTTATAATTTAACTATGATGAATTAATTAGTTTTTAAAAAAAAAACTAATTACCGCGAAACACTTGAACCACGTAATGCGAACGTGGTCCGGTGTAAGAGTCCAGTTGGGATGGGCATGCCGAAAATTTGCCCGAATGATATCCCCAACGCTTTGTCCTAAAACATTGTCCGTCAAAAACCTACAAAATTTGAAAATTTATATATTTATTTCAATATTTATGATTAAATAAATTTTTAAATTTAAACTTTAATTAATTAATTTAGAATAATTACCAAAATGTGTCGGGACGTCGATCCGGATCGACGATTCGTAAACCTTCTCGTCCCGGCATCCGGAGAATATCTTCCACCGTATATCTCGCATATGGTGCATTCGGCGGCACCATCAAATCTGGATGAAGACCGGGAGCCGGATCAGGTGCGGGATGCGGGGCCGGAGGCGGAGGGGGAGGCGGAGGGGGAGGCGGAGGGACGTACGGCTGATGATCCGGCTCATAGGTAAAGAAATCCGTATCATCATCGTGAGCTTGCGGATAGTACAAATCAGGTTGATCTCGCTGTTGATGATGGTCACTAGGGTTGTAGGCCGGTGGAGGCACATATGACGTCGACGGGTGAGTACTGGCCGGTTGGGTCTCTGGAACCGTGTCATGGCCGGATGACCTACCGCCGGATGATGTGCCGGCCGACGTTGAAACAGTGGGGTCGTTTGATGATTGACCGAGAAAAGTATTCCCGTAGGAGTTTCTAGCAGCAGCGAGATTCGAGATTCTCTTTCTACGAGACATAGCAATATATATATATATATATATATATACCTGAAATTTTTATAAACATAGACCGGTTAAATAAAAAAAATCAAATCTATTTAATTCCAATCCTAAACTAATTCCAATCCTAAACTAATTACAAACCTAATATAATTACCTAACTAACCACCTAAAACTATAAAAAAACAAAAAAAAACTCACCTAGAGAGAACTTGAGTCGTTGTTAGAGAGAAGGGGATGAGCAACTGAGTTGCTTCCGCGAGGTCCCTCTATATATATAGAGTTTTGGTCTTGCTCGTAACCTAATCGTAATTTTACAATTCATTTACGACTATTAGTCGTAATGTAGTCGTACAGTTACGACTAGATTACGACCAATTATAAGAACGTCTACGTTACGACTAAGAGCATTACGACAACATTACGACTAATAATTGTAATATAGTAGTAATTTTACCACTACATTACGACTAATAGTTGTAATCTAGTAGTAATTTTACTATCTTAACCCTAAACACTAAACCCTAAACCCTAAACCCTAAACCCTAAACCCTAAACCCAAACCCTAAACCCTAAAACCCCAAACCCAAACCACAAACCTCTAACCCCAAACACTCAAATCTCGAAACTCCAAACTTAGTTAAGATATCGGAATACTATATCATGCGGATCATAATTTCATAATGCAAACATAATGTATTTCATAACGGAATCAAATACAAACTGACGTTAGCTAGTACATAATCAAACTCGATCACTCGTCGTCAGAAACATTTTCCACCTCATCATTTGCTTCAAATTCATCTTCGTTGGCTTCGTCCAAAATTGCATCGTCTGGAAGTTCTTCATATATCAGATTATGCGGATCAACAAGTAAGATATCATCAATACGTTTCTCAGGTACTTCTACTTTGTTTATGCCATCTTCTTGTAAAGGAAGTTGTTCATCGTTCAATACTCGGCCCCGAGGTGTAACTTTTATAGCGGCTAACCAGGAACTTCCAGATTGTCTGATCCTTGGGTAAGGTATAAAACATACTTGGTCTGCCTGAGAAGCCACTATGTAGGGCTCAAATTTGTTGTACCTCCGTGTAGCTTTTACGTCAACAACACCAAACTTACTATACTGAACACCTCTATTGACAGTGGGGTCAAACCAGTCACATTTGAAGAGTACGCATTTGAGCTTCATGCCGGGAAACTCCACTTCTATGATCTCTTGTATGATTCCGTAAAAAATTGTTTCTTCACCTTTCACACATACTCCATAGTTCATTGTTGCTCTCCGGTTTCCATATTCGTAAGTGTGAAAAGTATAACCAAGTGTGAAATACATAGATGCTGTGGTGACTTTCGCGACCGGACCTTGTATCAATTCGTGTAACCACTGAGGATACAATGGATCATCATAATCGACCTGCAGTAGTATTGATCATCAATATATATATATAATTTCATAAAAATATATATTTACCTGTGTTTTTAACCACTTCACAAAGTGTCAATCTTTCCTTTTGTTGATATCATTGGTTGATATCCCTGGTATAGCTTCTTCGACTTGGGCAATGAAATCACTATTTGAAAATAAATATAATTGATGATATATATATATATATATTAAAACGCTACGGCATATAAAGAATACTACTTACTTTTCAAAATACTCAAGCTCCTCGCAGTTAAGGAGTATATATGTGTGCGCACTGTGAGCGTCTTCAGAACTCGACCACCAAACTTCTTTCAATTTTCCACCTAGACGTCCAACCTGACAGAATATGTCTGGAACGTCTTCAACAATATATGTCGGCACAACACCACCATCATCATACCTGCTCGTTGTTCTTTTCCGTGTCCGGGCATGTGATCCAAAGTAGTACGACGTGAAATGAGATGTTTCCGCATTCAAACTTCCAGCAACTATTGAACCTTCCACTCTTGCCAGATTTTTTGCTTTCCCTTTTAAATGTTTCATGGCTCGCTCATAAGGATACATCCATCCATTATGAACAGGTCCACGAAGCAGTGCCTCATACGGAAGGTGGATAACAAGATGTTCCATGACGTCAAAAAAAGTCGGAGGAAATATCTTTTCCAAATTGCACATCAAGATCGGGATATTCTCATCAAGTTGTCTGATTACATCTACAGTTAAGGTGCGTGCGCTAAGATCTCTGAAAAAAGCTCCAATGCCTACGAATAATTAATTAATGTACAAGCCAACGTAAGAAACTTTCTAATGTACATGACCAAAAAGTAATAATTAATATAACTTTAATATTATTTGTTACCTGCAAGTGCTTCGTGAACATCTTTTGGAAGTAACTCCGCAAATGCAAATGGTAGAAGTCGTTGCATAAACACATGACAGTCATGACTCTTCATCCCTGAAAACTTTTGTCCATGCTGATCCACACATTTTGATAAATTTGAAATATATCCATCTGAAAACTTCACATCAGATGTCACCCACTTGAACAACGCCGCTTTTGCTAGTGCTGACAATCTAAAAATGGTAACCGGAATTTTCTCATCGTTTTGAATATGCAGCTCAACCCTAGAACATAGTGCAAGTAAATCCAACCTTGAGTTCTTGTTATCTTTTGTCTTCCCAGGGACGTTCAACAAAGTATTGATGATGTTGTCAAAGAAATTCTTCTCTATATGCATCACATCAAGATTGTGGCGTAGAAGTAGATCTTTCCAATATGGAAGTTCCCAAAATATACTCTGTTGTGCCAATTATGTTGTGTCTCATAACCGTCAGGCATATTTGCAAGAGTGTGCCAATTACCCCATGGTGACTATGTCTAGTCCTCCATAGTAATCAATATCTTTTTCGATTTCTTCTCCAGTTGAATAGGGTGGAGCGGTGTCCCTTACAACCCTCTTTGACCGAAATAATTTCTTATTCCTTCGGTACGGATGGTTAATGGGAAGAAATCTTCGATGACAATCAAACCAGGAAGTTTTCCTACCATTCTTCAGTTGAAATGCGTTTGTGCTTCCCATACAATAAGGACAAGATAGTCTCCCATGCGTCGTCCAACCTGACAACATCCCATGTGCAGGAAAGTCACTAATGGTCCACAAAAGAATTGCTCGCATTGTGAAATTTGTTTTTGTTGAACAATCATATGTTTACACGTCTGTTGACCAAAATTCCTTCAACTCTTTTATCAAAGGCTGTAGAAAAACATCCAGTGACCTCTTTGGATGCTTTGGTCCAGGTATCAATATACTCATGAAAAGCAATTCCTTTGCCATACACATCTCTGGAGGAAGGTTGTACGGTGTCAAGAAGACTGGCCAAAGCGAGTATTGTCTTCCAGACATTCCAAATGGACTAAAGCCATCTGTACATAGCCCAAGATAAACGTTCCGGGGGTTGCTTGCAAAATCAGGGTACACCGAATTCAAGTGTTTCCACGCTTTTGCATCAGAGGGATGATTGATCTCGCCTTCCTTCTGAGTATGTTCCGCATGCCATCTCATTGATGATGCCGTCTTCTCAGATTGATATAATCTCTTCAGTCTATCCTTAATGGATAAGTACCACATCCGCTGGTACGACACTCTATTCCGTCCACGTCCTTGCGGTTTATATCGCGGCTTCTTGCAAAATTTACACTCTAACAATTCTGCATAGTCTCCCCAGAAGATCATACAGTTGTCTATACAGACATCTATCATCTCTGAAGGCAAGCCAAGACTATGAACAAGTTTTTGAATCTCGTAATAAGATTCAGCACACAAATTATCTTCAGGTAAATACTCTTTAAACAACTCAGCCCATGCATCCATACAAACCTCAGGTAAGTTATGATCAGTTTTGATATTCATCATCCTAGCAGCCAATGATAATTTAGAAAGACCTTCTCTACAACCTTCATAAATTGGCTCATTAGCTGCTGCTAGCATTTTGTAAAATCTTTTTGCATCCAAGTTAGGCCCCTCTACATTTTCTACCTCCTCTATAATAGATGTTGTTTCACGAAATGCATCTGTGACCATATTATGCATCCTATCATGATCAACCATATGATGATCCTCTTGGAGGTAACTTTCAGAAAGCAAATGTGGTTCCTCTCTGTTATGAATAATCTCAACCTGATTACTACTACTAGCTTCATTCCTACTATCACCTTCTTCGTGGTTAAACCAGATATAGTAATGTGGAGTAAATTCTCTATTTACTATATGTTTCCAAACCGTTTCACTAGCAGCAAACTTCGTATTGTTGCATTTACGACAAGAACATAACATTTTACCCGTTTCCTGTGTGAGAGACGTTTGTCCGGCCTGGTTCATGAACATCTCCGCTCCGTTGAGAAATTCGTCAGTTACTCTTCCCCTTGAATCTTTATGTGCATACATTCAACTCCGAATCTCATAAATATTTTTAGACATTTCTTTTAAAGTTTTTTTTCTTCCGTTTTAAGAACGAGGGAGAAGATTATATTTATAGAGAAATTTCGATTTTTGTAGGTAGTTAACTTAGTTGTTCAATAGATGCAAAATAGATGCAAAACCATTTGTTGTAATGAAGTCGCACATTTACGACTAATTTACAACTAATAAAGTACTTAGATGTAAATTAGTCGTAAAAGTACAACCAATGCGTGACTAATAGCATTTACGACCAAAAAGGGACTACTTTTGTAATATTTGAAAAAAGAGAAGAAAGATACTGGAATCACAAGTCCGTAGATTTTAAGTGAAACCAACATTTTAACGTACGTCCCGCATTGATCTTTTCGGAGTTGTGATCCGAATATCTTTTTCTCTCTTTTTCTCAGATTTTTTAAATCTTTCAACTCAATTATCAACTTTCTTTTTTAAAATATTTGTTTGGCTTTAGGAGAAAACGATGGATCTTTTATAGGAGATTTTACGACTAATTAACTTCAACGGATTACGACCAATTAGCATCTATTTCCTCGTTTAGTCGTAACCGAGTCGTAAATTACGACCATTTAGCATCGACATGTCTTTAAACCCTAAACAGAAATCCCAAACACATGTTGTCGTACATTAGTCGTAAATGAACGACTAATGTACGTCTAAGCTATCACGTTGTCGTACATTGGTCGTTCTTCTACGTCTAATGTACGACTAATATAATTGGTAGCAAAATAACCTCGACTTTACGACTAATGTCTTATTAGACGTAACTGAGTTGTAAAGACGATGGTAAATTACGACTACATATATGTAGTCGTAATAGGTAGTCGCTAGACCAATGTTTTCTTGTAGTGTGACGAATTTCTGAACACTATCCAATTTTTCCTTGACCTCTTCAATCTTATCCTTACTCATAGTTGGAGTTGATCTCTTTCTTTCAAAGTCTGTGTTCTTGGCGCTGATGTTGGAGGCTAGATTCTCAATCAACCTTGTAGCTTTTTCAGGATTCCTGGTGCTGAAACTTCCCTCACTAGCTGTATGCAAAGCCATCTGAAATTGTAATCCAATACCTCTAAATAAAGTGCTGAGAAGTTGCACTTTGTTGAAACCATGGCGTGGACAGTCTCTTTGGTATGATTTGAATCTCATCGAAGAGTTCTTGAAAGACTCTGAGGGTTCCTGTGAAAAGTAGAAATCTTGCTCCTCAAGTCTTCTGCTTTTGCGTCATCAAAGAAGTTGCTCAAGAAAGCATTCTTGATATCATTCTAGGATGTCAGAGATCCTAGTGGTAGCTGCTTAATCCAATATGAAGCTTCTCCAGCAAGTGAGTACTTAAAGAGCTTACAAAAGAGATAGTCCTCGGGGACTCCATTGTCGTTGATAGCAGTCACTAGATCCTCAAATCGTTCCAGATAATCCATATGGTGCTCATGTCGTAACCCATGGTAAGGTGTCTGTGCTACAAGTCCGAAGAAGGTGGGCTTGATTTCAAAATCATTCTTCTAAAAAGTTGGAGGGCGAATGGCGGATTTGTTGGCGTAGAACTGGTATGGATGGTTGTAGTCAGCCAGTGTTCTCTGAGAGGCTTGGGCATTAGCTTTAGGTTGAGTTGTTGCAGCGTCTGCTTCTATTTCTGGATCAGGGATTATATCCCCCTGATCGTCTATCTTTTGTTTGCTACATTACGCAGATGACCGTCTTGTTCATGCAGGTTCACATCCTCATCCCGAGTCAATATCAATGTCGCAACAATCTGAACTCGTCGGCCTTTGTTGATCGATGCAGGTACTATGCTATCAATCATTGGTGTGTGATCAGTGTCGGTTGATGCTCGAGTTCTGATGTCGGTCGATGCTGTCCGAAAAGATGTGTCGGTCGATGCGGAGTTGTTGATGTCGATTGATGCTTGTCGCCCATCTTTGCGGATTGTCCGTTCGATTCTATCGGGGTTTGAGAATAGTATTTCTTGTCTTTTATTGCTCATGTTGTGTCTTTGCATGCACCTGAAAAACAAGGAAAAGAAAAATTTAGTAATTTGAATGTAGTAACAAACCTAGACTAAATCCTAGATATTAAATCTAATGGCGATCAACGCTCCCCGGCAACGGCGCCAAATTTGACGTGCGTGTTTTAATTGTCCTAGAAGGGTATAAATAAATATCCTAAACAAATCACTATCAAATTAACCCTAGTCTTTAACACACAAATAATACTCTTGCCAAAAGAGATCATGAGTAGTACTTAGGGATCGAATACACAGAGAGAAATAGAACACAATAGATTTCTTATTCCTAAATATTATGCTAGGTGAATATATATATATATATATTGGTTGGTAAACAATCAATTAAGGAAATATTTTTTTTCAAGAAGTAGAGATGCGATATGGAAATATGCTAATAAACTAACTTGATGCAAATGTTAATATGCTAGATCTATGGTTTCAAGCATATTGGATTATAGTGGATAGGAAGCATAGATATGTAAATATACTAGAACTCAATATTCACCCTTTAACTCCAACTCTCGTATGCGAGCAACATGAAAACCATCGATCGACGACGAAGGCCTGATGTGAACGAGATTTGATAAGTCCACCAAACTTGTTAGATCAGGTCTCGCATGCGCCTAACAGCCTAGTTCAATGTGGTCTGTTCTGGCACAGAACCTACTCTCGTAGTCTTCCATGTCCTACTTTCGAGATCCTAGTTTGCTACTCTAGAATGCAAGCATTAAGCACAACTCAATTGATTGATATTAACTTAGCTAGCAATCCTACTTTTGGGATAATCCATGATTGCTATCATACAACCGTAAACCTAGTTGATGACTACTCAGACATAATCAAAGCAAGAATAATAATCTGAATATAATGCATAGATTAAATATCGGGGTTCCAATACAAATATCCCTAAAGAGTTATGAATCTTCTCCCCTAAAAACCTAAAACTATAAAGCTATGTGTGTTGTGTGAAGATTTGCCTAAGCTTGTACTTGCACTTACACTAGCATACTCTGCTTGCTCTCAGTACATGAGCATAAATATGAAAACCCTAAAAACCTAGGTCAAAAATCGTCCAGGGTATTCTTGTCTTTTGTCTTCTGAACTTGGGATTTTCAGTCGGCTGTCTGCGAGTTGGGGATCTATCAATGGCAAGTGTGCAGCATCGATCGACCTCTGTATTTTATCATCGGTCAATTCTAAGGTTGTGTCGTCAATCGACGACAGGCTTGTACTTCGACTCCTCCAATAGTAAGCTATGGATTCTTCTCCTCTAAATGCTCCAAAAGCTCCAAGTATCTCCATTTATTTCCAAAACATCTCTGGACCTGTAAATACTCTAAAACATATCTTAGACACACATAATAGACCCTAAATAGAGTCTAGAACATGGCTTAAAACTATTAATAAATAGGCTATATCAGTGGGCTACGAGGGCGATGAGAGCACTCTTTGTAGGCCATGAGAGAGAATGAAGATGCTATGTGGGCGTTGAGGGGCGATGAGAGCTTGTTGGTTTCTCTCTTTTGTTCTTAGTTACTTTGTTGTTGGCGACGTGAACTTTCAGAACTACTTTGTTTGTTTTTCGTAAGTTTTTCTATAAACATTTTTCGAAAGCTATTTTGCGGAATATTATCTCACAGATTGTCTTATGAGGTTTTTCTGCATAAACTTTGCATCTTATTTGTACAAAAGATTGTTTTGTAAAACTTTTCATTTATCGCAAAAACCTACCGCAAGAACGTTTTTCCGATCTTTTCATGTTTGGATAGAAACTCTTTCATTTCTTGTCGGGGATGTAACACACAAAGTTTTGTTCACGTATCTTTATTTAAATAGGCTCGGTTTATGCAGTGTATTTTGTTCGACATTTTCGGTTCATACTTATTTAAGGCATATTTCTACGAAGATATTAGCTGTTGATTTTGTCGTGACCGGTTTTGACCTCAACAATTAGCCTCCCATCTCGTAAGATTTTATGTGTAATTGTTGTGAGGTAGTGATAGGCGTGTTAGGTGGAACCAATGGCTAAAAGGTCCACTGACGAAACCAGTTTTTCTGAAAGTTGAAGTTGTAGGCTTGCTCTTCTTTCTTCGTAAGATTGGGATATGATAAGAGTGGGATTGTCTCCTTGCCTCAAACTTCTCCTTGGTACGATTCACCCTTTTGGTTTGCCGTTGATTAAAACTTGATATGTAACTGACGTGACAACACATAATAAGGTCAACCAATCTCTCATCAAAACCCATCATCAACATCAAAGTTGCTATGAAATTCCATTTCACTCTATCGTAAGCTTTGTTCATATTGTTTTAATGGCCATAATTTTTTCCTACATCTCTGGTTCGTCTGTAGGGCTTGAAAATTTTCTTGCGCTAGCATAATGTTACAAGTAATCAATCGTTTTGCCACAAAGGCAGATTGTGTCTCTAAGATCAAGTGCGGGATAATCCTCTTAAGTCTCTTGCATAATAGTTTCGAGATAATCTTGTAGCTAACATTGTAGAAACTAATAGGTCTGAACTCAGTCATATCCCGAGGTTTATTCTTCTTGGGAATGAGATAGATATTCGCATGATTCAATAATGGGTGGAAGCTTCCCGTGAGTGCACAAGAATAATAATGTCTTGACGCGTCTCATGCCATAATTTTTGAAACAATTTACTAGTCATGCAATCCGGTCCAGGTGTATTTTTCCGGGTTAATATCAAATAAAGCTCTCTTTATCTCAAGTTCTGATGGTTCTGCTAGAAGTAGTATGTTGTCAGCGAGAGACATTTCTTCAGAAAT
This sequence comes from Moricandia arvensis, assembly GCA_905132765.1. Taxonomy (NCBI): domain Eukaryota; kingdom Viridiplantae; phylum Streptophyta; class Magnoliopsida; order Brassicales; family Brassicaceae; genus Moricandia; species Moricandia arvensis. The sequence continues at coordinate 79,672 of CAJHQP010002103.1, forward strand.
AAAGTGAAGTGAGGCATCTAGGTCTGACGGTGAAAAGGTAGAGAAGAGATCTCGAAAGTATTGAACAGCAAAGTTTTCTACTTCGGTTACACTCTCTACCAAACTCCCACGATTATCTTTGATACTAACGATGAGTTTCTTGGCTCTCCGTTGTTTTGTAATGGCATGGTAAAATTTAGTGTTTTAGTCCCCATCTCTATGCCACTGATCCATGCTCTTTTGTTCCCGAAACGAATTTTCTTCTCTAAACGCCAATATTAATTGTCTTCTCATTTCCTTCAATTCTTCAGTTGTAGTATTATCATCATCTTGAGCCAAATCTATCTTAGTTTTTAGTTCTTTAATCAATAGAGCAAAATTCGGCAGATTTTGCTTCTTTCAAGTACTAATTTTACTTCGACATGAGGTAAGTTTTTGATGAAAATTCTGAATTGAGATTTCATCAAACTGTCACCATCCCAAAATTACTGCTTCTTTAAATCCTTGTTTCTCGATCCATCTTTTGTCGAATAGCCTTCTAACACTGGATTGTATCTGTGCTAGGACTGGTTTGTGGTCTGATCCCAATAATTGTAAGAATTCCACAACCGTGTGGTTGAATAAAGCATGCCACTCTTCATTTGCCACTGCTCTATCTAGTTTGAATTTAACTTTTTCTGAATGTCTTCTTCCCACTCGCGAAAATGAATTTCTTTTATATGGGAAATCAAGTATTCCACAATTTTCTAACATGATTTGAAAAGGGAGGAATGAGCTATCTAAACGACGCCTTACTCTCCTCTTTTCATGGTTTCCATTGATCTCACTGAAATCTCCTATCATGAACCATGCTTCGCTTCGGTTTGTACTTATGCGTGTCATCGTTCCCAAACAAGTTCCTGATGTCTAACAATAGGGTCACCTTACACAAAAGTCATAAAGATCGCATGTCCTTCGAATCTAGTTTCAATATCAATCATGTGTGCATCCACATACAAGATGGTAACCGAAGGATCATCCATATAAAAAGTGCTAGGCCAACACTCTGTTCACTTGGCTCAACGATTTAAACTTGATCGTAACTGATGCGCCTCGGATCGTAGACCCGGACCAGGATGATGCGAACATGGCTGAGACAGCTGTTTCTTCAACAAAGGACAAACCAAGAGGGATTAATGGCGAGTATACTGATCTAAAACCAGCTGGTGAGACAGAGGACAAGCTAAAACAGAGTGTGCACGAACTAAACCAGCTGAAGAGAGTGTGCATGAGATGAAACCAGCTGAAGTGAGAGTAGATGAGCTTGATGAGCTGAGTGAGTTAAGTGACACTAGCTTTAAGCTGAATAAGCTAAGTGACACTGAAGATGGAGCTGGTTTAGTTGCTGGGCGAAATAGGCATTTTTCAGCCCAAGGAAATATTCATAACAAATTCAATTTAGGTCGGTTTTACACCAAATTCGACCAGGCCTTTACTGATGGTCTCCTGCCCATTTTCATCAAGAAATATAAACAAAAGGAGTCAAAGTCGTGATCATCCAAGAGGCATTCAACAAAACATTTATTTTTGGTCAAAAGTCTTAGTCTTTCTTTGTGCTTTCTAAGTTTCTAAATTTCCATAATTTCTGTATGTTTTTCTTTGACCATTGCTACTATAAATATGTAAACTCTACTATGAATAAAATCAGTGTAATTTTGAGTTATAGTTTGGTTTCTTCTTTTCTCTGAGTGAGAGAGAGAGAGAGAGAGAGAGTTATTTAGCTAGTTCATTGGTGTGAACCGGCTTGTTGATTTGGTGGTCAGCCAATTCATCTTGTGTGTTGTTTGGTGGTTAGCCAACACATTCATTCTTTCTTAGGTGGTTAGCCTTAGATCGTGGGTATATCAAGAGCCATTCCGCATCTCTTGACGATCCTTTCAATCCATTTCAGTTCCAGAAGTGCTTTTGCCTTCTCGGATCATATCCAACACCCGGCTAAAGTGATCCTTCTCGATTCAGGGCGTATCAAGTGGTATCAGAGCCACTTTGGCTGGTTTGTTTTCATTTCATCTTTTCATCTTCTCATCTCTCCACGATTTTCTTTCCTTATTTCTTGTTGGATCCGGGTTGTTCCTTTACTCCCTTGTGATCGCCAGTTATTAAAAAACAATAAAAAAGAGTAAAAGTTTTGGCTTGAATCACTTCTGAAGAGAAATCCAGGGGGAGTGGTGGAAGAGAAACCCTGCTGGCTGAAGAGAAACCCTGCTGGCTGAAGAGAAACCGTGCTGGCTGAAGAGAAACCGTGATGGCTGAAGAGAAACCCAACCTTAGGACAATTAAGGCGGATCCATATTAAAAAAGGTTGTTTTGGTTTTTGATTTTTGAATTTTGACTGCCTATCATCCTTTAAACTAGTGAAAAGAACTTTGAGTGATCACCTAAAAATCGTGAGCTTAACAATTTGAGAGTGTGAGGATTTTTATTTGCTAACTCTTTTGTTAAGTGTTTTTCAGGATGTTTGGACTTTATAAGAAATCAAATCAGGCTTCAAAACCACAACAAGACGTTTTTATTTTAAAACTGTGTTTGAAAAAGAGCAATTGATTTTTGATAAAAACAGTTTGCTACTAATGGATTTGATTTTGTGCAGAAACAAAAAAAAACCAAAGGAAGAGGCAAAACAGATTCGATGATTATGAGAAAAAGGTCAATCTTGGTGATCGTCCCTTCACCAAAGCTAAGAGAAGCAGCTGCTATATGCTTGATCGAAACGAGCTTCACATTTATGCCAGCTTGGAGAAGATGCTGCATAAGGTAATTTTTGCTATTCAACAACTCAAAAAGAAGAGAAACACCAACACTTCTTCTGCACCAAAACAGCAATGTAAGTTTCTCCTCTTTCAAATTATGATTTGAAAACTAATGTGTCTTCTTTTGATAAAAGCAAAGCTGTGAAATCCACAAGCAAAGCTGTGAAACCCACAAACTAAGCTGTGAAACCACAAAGCAAATCTCATTCTACCAGGTGCTTCAAATGCCATAGGATCGGATATTATGCCAACAAATGCCAAAACCATAAACCGTTGGTGACTTTGGAGAGTGAAAAAGCTGAAACCGAGCTAGAAAAGGAAGAATATTTAGACTCATTACCAATTTTCGATGACTATGCACATAAGTTGATGGCAAGTAGTTATGAATTGATTTTTCAGTTTGAAAAGAATTCTAAAAAGGTTTTGAACAAAAATGAATTTTCTTGTCCTTTAAATACTTTTGATATTGGCGCATATGACCTTGGTCTTGGAAGCTTTGTGTCAATGCAGGAGGGCCATATGAAGAACAAAGCCGTGGTCATCAAGCAAACCAAGAAAGATCTTCTTCCATTCAAAAGCCAAACAAAACTCAAAGTGAGCAATTTTCTGATTATGATTCTTTTGCTTATAACCCTTTTCCTTTTAATGTTCCAGATTTGAGGACAAATTTTTTTAAATAGGGAGGGAATGATGCGCCTCGAATCGTAGACCCGGACCAGGATGATGCGACCATGGCTGAGACAGCTGATTCTTCAACAAAGGACAAATCAGGAGGGCTTAATGGCGAGTATACTGATCTAAAACCAGCTGGTGAGACAGAGGACAAGCTAAATCAGAGTGTGCACGAACTGAACCAGCTGAAGAGAGTGTGCATGAGCTGAAACCAGCTGAAGTGAGAGTAGATGAGCTGGATGAGCTGAGTGAGTTAAGTGACACTAGCTTGGAGCTGAATAAGCTAAGTGACACTGAAGATAGAGTTGGTTTAGTTGCTGGGCGAAATAGACATTTTTCAGCCCAAGGAAATATTCATAACAAATTCAATTTAGGTCGGTTTTACACCAAATTCGACCAGGCCTTTGCTGATGGTCTCCTGCCCATTTGTATCAAGAAATATCAACAAAATGAGTCAAAGTCGTGATCATCCAAGAGGCATTCAACAACACATTTATTTCTGGTCAAAAGTCTTAGTCTTTGTTTGTGTTTTCTAAGTTTCTAAATTTCCATAATTTCTTTATGTTTTTCTCTGACCATTGCTACTATAAATATGTAAACTCTACTATGAATAAAATCAGTCTAAGTTTGAGTTATATTTTGGTTTCTTCTTTTCTCTGAGTTAGAGAGAGAGAGAGAGAGTACTTTATCTAGTTCATTGGTGTGAACCGGCTTGTTGATTTGGTGGTCAAACAATTCATCTTGTGTGTTGTTTGGTGGTTAGCCAACACATTCATTCTTTCTTAGGTGGTTAGCCTTAGATCGTGGGTATATCAAGAGCCATTCTGCATCTCTTAATGATCCTTTCAATCCATTTCAGTTCCAGAAATGTCTTTGCCTTCTCAGATCATATCCAATACCCGGCTAAAGTGATCCTTCCCGATTCATGGCGTATCAGTAACCATAAGAAATTTGCAAATTTTGCAAAACATGACAATTATTTTTTATCTTTGATAAGAAAAAAAAATCTAGATAGAAAACAATAATACAATTCATCAAGATATTCCTTTGTCGGTTCAGCTCCTACTCCTTAATAGTTCCATACCACCGCATTCATCTTTTAGAAATTTTTGATTCTAGAAATATATAGATATACTGGATACATAAACACTAGTAAAAAAACTAATGTAATGAGCCAAAACCAACTCCTTTAGGGTATGTTTATTGGGAGTCTCTTAATAGGAGTTTTTAACTTTTCTAAGAGTTGTTTCTTAGTTTTTAACTAAGAAAACCTAAGGGCATGTCCATCAGTAAGAACCCCTTAAGGATTTTTATTTTTTCGTATGCTTTAAAAAAAAACGAACCAATCGTGGACCGCTACATCCAAGAAACAGTGCAAGAACCGGTTCTTAATTAGGGGTTTTTAGAAACAGGTTCTTAGGAAAAGTGGTAGGACCCACCACTTTTTTTGGGTTAAGAATCCCCTAAGAACCCTTTGATGGAGGTGGTGTAAGAATCTACTATATTAAAACAAAGTCCTATTTTTATCTACTTACAAATAGTTTAGGTATGACTATTACTTAGATTTTCTATTATTTCTAGCCTAAAATAATATATATACTAGCCTAAAATTAATTCAATTCATATTACGAATTAAATATTATTAAATATATATAACTTAAATATTATTAAATATATATACTAGCCTAAAATTAAGGAACTAAATAAGTAATCTATTTTGTTTTAAAATAATCAATTCAATTCATATTACAATAAATTTAATAACTAATTAATTATATTTTACTTACTAATATAAAATAATTATATATGCCTACAATTGGGTATATACGCATCAGTTTTTTTAGTTTGGATTCGATTCAGACTTGGGATTACATATTTTATACCAAAGTTTACTTCAAATAAAGAAAAAATCGTTATATAAATTTTTCATCGAAAAATTATCCGCGATTTATCGCGGGTTAGAATCTAGTTGTCTCTTAAATAAGAGACATAAAAACCTTCTCTTAACAAAAGGAAAATTAAAAAAAAAATCAATTAAGTTAATAATCCCACCCTAAAAAACCGAGGATAAACATGGCTCTAGTAATCTAAATTTGGTTAGGCAGGGCTATTTTATTTGTATGACAAACAAATAAACGAAAAATCTATGATTCTCTTGTTTTGATCCAATAAACCGGTTTCGTTTTTTCTGAAGTGCAATAAATTGGTTACAAGGACGTATATCGTTGTCTACATTATTTTAAGAAAGAAAATTAAAATCAACAAAAGGAAATATAATAGAATTACTTCAAAATGTCGACATATTTGACGTGTGTATACAATATTCTCGAGAATTTATAAACAAATGTCTTCTCTTCTCTAAAGTCTAAATCTGTTGCCCAACTGCAAACTCCATCACAATGTCGACATTTGACTTGTTTCTTCCTCCAACTTGTTTTCTTCTCTATTCATTCTCTCATTATTCATTCTCCTATTTAATTACTCTCTTTCGTTCCTGTCATTGGAGTTTACGAGATACGCTCACTTTTTCATGATCCCGACGAGATATTCTTAGTCATTCAATGTTCTTCATCGATGTCCGTCAATCACCAACTACTATTTTGAATTATTATTTTTTTTTAAATATTTGAATTTCCTGAAACTGATTCTGGGTTTTATGGTTTAGGTTCTTTGGAACTTGTTTCTTATTAACTTTTTCAGATCAGAAAGAGATTCTCTCTCAGGTATACTTATTTCATCGAACATAACTTCAACTGTCTCCTTTGCAATAAAGATTCTTACTTTACTCAATTTAAATAAAAAATTATTGATACTTTTTTTTTCTTCTCACTTCAAAGTCTTTGCATGTGGTATGAGGTTTCATACTTAACCCATAAAAAAAAAAGAAAAAAAAAGAAAAAAAAAAAGAAAATTACTATTACTTTTTTTCTTCTCACTTCAAAGTCTTTGCATTTGATTCAAAGTTTGATTAAGTAGATAGTTAAGCACTTGAAAGATTCATGCTTTGTTGTTCTGATATGTTTTGTTTTTTTGTTACAGTGGTTCCTCTGTTTACAGAAACAGAGTCCATCTTACAGGTAGTTCCTGAGAGTATGGCTGGTTCTTCATCGACCATCCTCTGCAATGCAAGCGAGTCAGACCTTTGTCATGATGATTCCGCTGCGTTTCTACTTAAATTAGTAGCCATTGCTTCCATTCTCTTAGCTGGTGCTGCTGGTGTAGCTATACCACTCGTTGGAAGGAACCGCCGTTTCCTTCAGACAGAGAGTAGTCTCTTTGTGGCTGCTAAAGCCTTTGCAGCCGGTGTGATCCTCGCCACGGGGTTTGTCCACATGTTAGACGGTGGCACGGAGGCTTTAAACAACCCGTGCTTACCGGAGTTCCCTTGGTCTAAGTTTCCTTTCCCGGGGTTCTTTGCCATGGTTGCTGCTTTGATCACTCTCCTTGTTGATTTCACGGGGACTCAGTACTATGAGAGGAAGCAAGCTAGGGAAGCTGATGAACAGTCTCCTGGTATCGTTGTTCCCGTTGCTGTGGAAGGAGAGAATGATGATGATGATAAAGTGTTTGGAGAAGAAGACACTGGCGGGATTCACATTGTTGGCATCCATGCTCATACACATAGTCATTGTTGGGGGTGGATTCACATCCTTCCCAAGGCCCATTAGACAATGAATTGGGCCCATGTCATTAGAGAGCCCTAGGCATCTCATCTCTATAAATAGGGAACTACCTCCACTTTAGAAAGGGGATTCTCTTCTCATTTTTAGACTAAGAACACTTCTTAGGGATTTATAGATTCACTTTACATTTGTACTCACACATTGTAATGAATCTTCATATCAATAAATCTCTTTGATGTTCTATTCTCATTCGATTTCTTTGTTGATTTCTCCTAAGCCTCAAGTATTTAAGAATCCAATTCTTAAATCTTTTATTGTTATAATTCTACAAAAAACACCATTTTTGGATCAAACAGTTGGCGCTAGAAGGAGGGGGCCAAGGAGAATTATCTTCAAAGCAAAATCAAACTTGAGAAATTGAGGATGGAGGGAAAAGATCTTTTTTACAGAGTAAGGAAACTTGTTTGTGGAGGCTTTTCATCGAGCACTTGGTGGACAAAAAAAAAAAAAAAAAAGTCTCTACATTTTTCCTCTCTCTCTCCAATCCTCTCCGATCTGGTAGTCCTGCTCGAGCTCTAACCTTCAGATGCTCCCATCTCTTCTTCTCCCTTCCCACTTCCACCATTTGCCTCTCCACTCAAAACACATTTGGCTACGATGGCAAAGAGGTACGGTGGGTACGTGAATAGCAGAGGTGGATTCGTGAGGAGCAAAGATGTTCCAGAGCCGGTGAAGAAGAGGCTGACTTTGAAGGTGGGAAGCGAAGGTGAAGAGGTTCAAGCTACGCACTTTAAACCCCATAGCCGCAGCAGCGAAGCTCGCCATCAGCTCGTCGTCCTGAGCTCGTCATGAGCTCGTTGTCATGAGCTCATCATCTCGTCACGAGCTCGTCATGAGCTCGTCGTCCTGAGCTCGTCATGAACCAGCCGTCCTGAGCTCGTCGTCCTGAGCTCGTCGTCCTGAGCTCGTCATGAACTCGTCGTCCTGAGCTCGTCATGAACCCGTCGTCCTGAGCTCGTCATGAGCTCGTCGCCCTCAGCTCGCTAGTCTCGCCCTGAGCTCGTCATGAACTCGTCGTCCTGAGCTTGTCATCATCTCAACACAAGCTCGCCAGTCTTGTCTTGAGCTCGTCGTCTAAACTTGCCAGTCTCGTCACGAGCTCGTCATCAGCTTGTCATGAGTTCATAGCTCGTCATGAGCTCGCCATCTCGTCATGAGCTCGTGTCTCAGCTAGCCGTCTCGTCATGAGTCTGTCGTCTCGTCTCGAGCTCGTCATCATCTCGACACAAGCTCGCCAGTCTTGTCTTGAGATCGTCGTCTCAACTTGCCAGTCTCGTCACGAGCTCGTCATCAGCTTGTCTTGAGTTCATAGCTCGTCATGAGCTCGCCATCTCGCCACACTGATCTCGATCCGTAACCAGTTCTCAGACCCGATTGGATAAAGTCATCGGCTTTGGTACCAAAACAACGGCGAGTAAACGTAATTGATCTCGACAACAAAGATATCTCGTCACAAGCTTGCCATCTTGTCACGAGCTTGTCGTCTCGTCCTTTCTCTTGTAAAGATTGCAACAAAGATCAAGACTTGCTCTCAACAAAGCTCAATATTTTATCTCGGAAACAAAGGTGAACTCAGTGGCGGCAAGGCCTGGTTTTTTCACTAAGTTCTCGAGACAAGCTTGCCGTAATTGGCGCAAGCTTCTCTTCCCGACAATGAGTTCGCCACAGCCAACATATTGGCATGAACCAGCGATAAGAAGTTTGATTCATTATTCCTTCTCGGCTACCACTTCCCGAGAAGCCACAACTCGAAATGAAGATATGATGACACCAAGGTCTTGAAATGATGTCTACAATAGCTTCTTCACCGCAAAGATAAGCTCTTTCACTAAATTATCACATGCTTTAATCACCTTTAAATTACACATATGTGTCACGGTATACATCATAGCTTTGATTTAAATTATTAAACACCTCTGAGCTGCTCACTCTCGTATAACTTTCATGAGATGACTCATGTTTCTGCTTAGTGAGACAAAGCTTGGTTCTTCCTTTTGATTTATTTTGGTCTAATTGTGATTGTGCCTTTGGTTATCCAGAATCAATTACAATCGTTGAGCCAAAGAAAAATCAGAATGGAGAGCAATACAAAGCCCTTAAACCACGGTTTAGAAGACAAATTCAAAGTCTCGTGCTTTGCTTGCTCAAGCTCAAGTTCCTGGCAACTCGGCGCTTACGGTTCAATTTCATCGGTCTTGTCACGTTATTTGTTACCAAACACGGCGACTACACAAACCCTCTCGACACATTCATGATCTCTGCAATCGAGAAGCATGCGACCTGCGCCACAACAAGCTTGCCGCAACCGGCACAAGCTCTAGACAAACTCGTTTTATCAAGACATCTCAGCAGCTGGTTTTGATCTCGACGAACACCTGCCATGGCGACCTCACGACAACGCGCGGATCAACGAGACATCTCAACCAGCCAACTTCATCGCTCCATATACACACGGATCGCGACAACCACGAAGACATGTCTACCTATGACAATTTGATTGTGACAGCTCGTTGTGGTGACGGTATGTTCATGATGATGTCCATGGCAATTTGTTTTTGGTAGATAGTCGATTGACGCTTCATCCATGACGACTTATTCCGGTGGTTCAGAACACTGTCCTCACAGATCGTTTACGCAACCATCCCCGGAGTAACAAGTCTTTCGGAATCAGAAGCATGTCAACGGCGGCTCGCCCATGACATTTTGTCTACGACACTTCATTTATGACAACCTCACCATAATGGCTCGTTCATATCAATGCGTTTACGGTATGTGTATGTGCCTAGTTCATTGTCTCATAAACCCTATTCGTAACTTCGCAGAGATCGATTTCATCTCTCTCAACGAACTCGGGGGGGGGCTTACTGTTGGGGGTGGATTCACATCCTTCCCAAGGCCCATTAGACAATGAATTGGGCCCATGTCATTAGAGAGCCCTAGGCATCTCATCTCTATAAATAGGGAGCTACCTCCTCTTTAGAAAGGGGATTCTCTTCTCATTTTTAGACTAAGAACACTTCTTAGGGATTTATAGATTCACTTTACATTTGTACTCACACATTGTAATGAATCTTCATATCAATAAATCTCTTTGATGTTCTATTCTCATTCGATTTCTTTGTTGATTTCTCCTAAGCCTCAAGGATTTAAGAATCCAATTCTTAAATCTTTTATTGTTATGATTCTACAAAAAAACACCATTTTTGGATCAAACAGTCATGCTCATGGACATGGACATGGACACGCCCATGGAAGTTTAGAGCTCGGAAGTGGAGCAAGGCATGTCGTTGTTTCTCAGGTATAAACCTATGTTTCATGATTCTTGCAGTCTCTCAAATGTCTTTAGTTTAAAATTTAATCTTATTTTTACCAACATTGTTAGGTTTTGGAGCTTGGAATCGTGTCACACTCCATTATCATCGGTATATCACTTGGAGTGTCTCAATCTCCATGCACAATCCGGCCTCTAATCGCAGCACTATCGTTCCACCAGTTCTTTGAAGGGTTTGCGCTCGGTGGATGCATCTCCCAAGCGCAGTTCAGGAACAAGTCAGCGACCATAATGGCTTGCTTTTTCGCCCTCACCACACCGATAGGGATCGGTATTGGGACTGCAGTGGCGTCTTCTTTCAATTCTCATAGCGTCGGAGCGTTGGTCACAGAAGGTATCTTGGATTCGCTCTCGGCAGGGATACTTGTGTACATGGCTTTAGTGGATCTCATAGCTGCTGATTTCTTGAGTAAGAGGATGAGTTGTAACCCTAGGCTTCAATTTTTTTCTTATATGATGTTGTTCCTAGGAGCTGGACTCATGTCTTCTCTTGCTATTTGGGCTTAGACTGTAAGATTCTTTATTCCGTTATAGCTGCTCGGTATAAATAATATGTATAGTTCTAGAATAATCAAAATCTCGAATGTATCTTTCTTGATTCTTGAATGCTATGCTTCAACAGCAGTTGATATTCAGGATAGTGAATGCACTGTTTCAAACTCAGTATGTTGGGTTTCTTTATTGGACTGATGATTTGTGAGAATTTGGAGATGTACCAAATTCAAAGGGTTTTATAAAAAAAACGGGGATTTGAACAAACATTTAGGGCCTAATTAGAGTGGAATTTTGAGAAAATAAAAAGAAGTTTTAATTTGAAATGCTTTTTTTAATTAACACATGATTATACTACTTACCCAGAAAATATGAAAACGATAACATCTATTTTTTTTTGGTAACTGATAATATAATAGAAGTGGGTCTTAGTGTGAAGCTAAGCCCAACCAAGAGACTTTGTTACATAGAGAAGCCTTAGCAAAACCATCTGCAGGCCCATTAAAAAGTCTAGGGATGAAAGAAGCTTGAAAAAAGAAAATGAGGAAAAGATAATCGATTCAATGTCTGAGAGAACTCCAAAAAGCTCTATAGATCGTTGATTTGAAGTGTGATGGCTTGTATGAGCCATTTGCAATCTGAACGAAGCCAGATAAATTCAATGCTGATCGATGTCGCATGTCCGAGAGCTGCTTTAACCGCTATGGATTCCGTCATAAGTGGTGAAGAAACATGATTTTTGATAGGTGTGCCCTCGGTTGATCTCATGTCCTGCTTGATCGGTGAAGATCCACGCTAGGCCCGCAAATTTCGAGTCCTTGCTCCATGCCGCGTTAGTGTTGTACAAAATAACTCGCGTTGAGGTGATCCAGATCGAGTTTTGCAGAGGGTGGCTAGCAGATGGCATAGGGAGGAGGGCTTGAGCAGATTCCCATTCCTTTAAGAGGTTAACTGCTTTGGAGAGGATCTCTGATGGCGAAGTCTGTCTATTTTCGAAGATCAACTGGTTGCGGCTGATCCATAGACCCTAACAGATCCAGGGAAAGAGGTGTGATGCAGTTCCCGTTGGTGGTATATTGATCTTTGAAAAAGAGGTTTGGAGAGCTGCCCTAAATGAGATAGAAGAAGTGAGATCCAGAGGGACTGTCCAAGGGCAGAGATTCCATACCTCCTGTGCCATGCTGCATTAAAAGAGGATGTGTTCCACAGATTCGGCAGCGCCACATCTAGAGCATAAGGTATTTCCAAGTAGACCCCTCTGCGCAAGTTCTCTCCTGTAGGTAAGTTGTTTTGAGCACATCTCCATAGTAACAATTTGATTTTCGGGAATAATTAGGAGTCCTGATGAACTTTTTCCAGTCCCAATCAACGATTTCAGCCATTTCAGCATCCAAGAGTGAGGTCGATTGGACTTTAGCTAGCTCGGAAGCGTAGTACCCTGATTTTACTGAATATAAGCCCTAATTTTGTTGTGTCCAGATATATGAATCAGGTGTACCTCTTTTGCTTGGTCTGATAGAGAAAATATAGTCAGCTAGCTCTGGGAGGAGTCTTTCCTCAAGGGCTTTGTTCCATTCCTTAGTTTCCCTTGAAAGAAGATTGGCAACCACTAAATCTTGGTCATGGAGTAAGATTGGTCCCTTAGGTATCAAGTCCTTTGGGGTGTAGATCCACGAGTCATACCACACTTTAGTAGTCTCCCCATCGCCTATAACTCGACCTAGGTGGTTTAGAAGAAGGTCTCTTCCATGTAGAATCCCTTTCCAACCATGAGATGAGGTTTGCGGTTTAGTGACTTTGAGAGAGGGGGAATTGTGGCAGTATTTACCTAGTAGTACTTTGGCCAACAAGAAGTCTGGTTTGGTGATTAGTCTCCATCAAATTTTTGCTAGTAGCGCTTGGTTGAAAATTTGGATGTCTTGGAAACCTAGACCTCTCCGATTTTTTTGGTAAGGTGAGTTTATCCCATGCTGTTCAGCAAATTTTCTTCTCTCCTTTTGAGTCCCACCAGAATCTGGTTAATTCTGACTGGATTTTCTTGCATAAACAAACCTACATGGAGCTCAAAGCACGTCATGGCAAAAGAAGGGATAGATGAGAGGACTGATTGTAACATTGTCGCCTTTCCTGATGTGGAGAGAAATCTGGATTGATAGCTGATCGCCTTTTGGTGAATCTTATCCACTATAGAGGTAGAGAGATCCTTTTTTTTTCCTCCCGAAGTGTTTTGGTAAGCCTAGATATTTTCCCACACCGCCTTCTTTCTCAATCCCTAAGTGACTTTTAACTTTGTCTCTAATGACTTTTGGTGTCTTCGCAAAAAAAGGAGATAGAAGATTTCTCGACATTTATCCTCTGTCTCGAAGCTGCTTCATAGCTGTGAAGGATGTTGAACAGAGCAGTGCAACATTGAAGGTCTGTTTTAGTGAATAACATAGTATCATCTGTAAAAAGCAGGTGATTGACCTTCTTACTATTTCTTGCAATTCTAATACCTGCTAAAGTACCATTATCTTGACCTTTTTTGCAGAGTCCAAAGAGAACCTTTCCAAATAGAATGAAGATATAGGGAGAGAGGGGATCCCTCTGCCGGATTCCACGTTGTGGATGCACTAAGCCAACAACGACCTCATCATTGAAAAGGAAAGAGTAAGTGACTGTGGTTACACATTGCATCACCCAAAAGATTATTTTTTTCATGGAATCCCAGCCTGTCTAGGACTTCTTTATAAAATTCCATTCCAGCCTGGAAAACGACAACATCTAAAACCATCAAAAGTATTGTACATGAATATAAGATACAAAACATATGAACTTGGGAATTTGTGCCTTAGTCTTTAGGTACATATAGCAAGCCACTCTCCTTCATAACCATAAATCAACACATGTATCTTTCTCGATTACATATGCAAAGACTGGGATTTAATACACTAATCAGAAACGAATTAATAAGCAAATGACAATATATAACAAAAAATTTCTTCGTAATCTTGTAAATGTGACTGATTTCTACACAACTTTGATTAAGTGCGCAAAACAAAACTTATCTCGATTATGACAACAAAAAAAACTTCAAGTAAATTAAATTACCAAAACGACAAAGAAAAATGTGAGTCTCACACTTGATGCCATAAGACAGAAAAAGTTTCTACTTGTCATTGCAACTGTTTAATCACTGCACATACAAGCTCATACACTAC